>JADGJU010000184.1:537-14174 GCA_026937265.1 Coelomomyces lativittatus
TTTTCTTATATATAACATATATATTTTTTAATTTTGTGATAGCTCGTGATCGACCTATATCGTCCTTTTTTATGGGAGGAAAAAGAAGATAAAAAATTTTACCGTCTTGTTATATATATATATATATATTCCTCGTTTTCCTTCTATTTTGTATTTACTGGATTTCAGAAAAAAATTGAGATCGGGTTTGTTTCAAAGAGTTTTTTTCGTGTGAAGAAGGTCAAGTTTGATTGTTTTTTTTTTTTACTTAGCCACCAGAAATTTTATTTCGTTCTCCTAAAATCTTTTCTAATCAAAAACTCTTTGATTGATTCATTCATAAGCTTATAAAAAAAAAGAAAAAAAGAAAAAAATGTCAACGACCAGTCTGAACGTACTTATAACTGGCGCGAATAGGTATGCTATTCTCTTTTTAATCTATTTTAGTTATACTCTTAACGAAGGAACATCTTCTTTGGGGATGCATAGACTCTGAAATATGATCTTCTTCTATTTAAAACATAACTCCTACTTTTTACTTTGTTTTTAGAGGGATTGGTTTGGCATTGGCTAAACAATTTAAATCGAAAGGTAAGTGTACTATCCACAATTGGACCGCTCTGTAGTTTATTTTTATTTTTATTTTTATTATTCGTTTTAAACGTGTTAATGTAGAATTTTTCATTTATTTTTTTGTTACTTTCATTTTTTCCTTTTTTCAAAATTAATAAAACTTGCACATAGGCCATAATGTGATTGGAACCTCCAGAAACGTCACTGGTGATGCAATTGGAGAGGTATATATATATATATATATATTGAAATAGTTTTTAAGTTTTCTTCCTTTTATTTTCTTCGTTGCTATAGCACTCACGTTTTTCATTTTATTTTTATAAAAGTTACGTAAAGTAGCCACTGCCATTGTCCCATTGGATTTAAACGATGAATATTCTATAGAGTCTCTTCTGAATCATCTCACAGCGTTTCGACAGATCGATATTCTTGTAAATAATTCAGGTGTTTATGAACGTGATACATTGGAATCTGTGAACATGGACACGATGCATTCTTCATTTCAAATCAATACTGTGGGACCGTTGTTAGTGTCCAAAACCTTACTACCCAAACTTGCATCCAACAGTAAACTCATTCAAATGACATCCAGAATGGGAAGTATTGCCGATAACTCGTCAGGGGGATCCTACAGTTACCGTGCTAGTAAAGCTGCATTAAACATGGTCAATAAAAGTTTGGCTTTAGACTTACCTAACCATATCTGTGTTGCTCTTCATCCTGGTTACATTCAAACGAGAATGACCGGTGGGCATGGTGAGATGTCCCCAGACCTGTGTGCTGAAAAACTCGTGAACCTTATTTTAGGATTTGACAGTACTTGTTCTGGTAAATTTTTTCATAGAGATGGACAGGAATTAGAGTGGTAAGACCATCTATTAAGCGTTTAAAAATAGAATAATAAGAAGATAAAAAAAAAGAAAAAAAGAAAAACGAACAAAGTGAAGGATAAAGAAAAGGAATTTACCTATTGTTAAAATAACCTGAATCGTAATTTCTTTTTTTTTTTTTCTCAATTTTTTTTTAAATGAAATTTTTTGAAGTTTTATACAGTTTCTAGTTGTTGGTATGTTTATGATGCATGGTGCATCTTGTATAAATTTTTAAATAGGAAATTCGAATGAAATTCCTTTCTCTGTTGATTATATTTTGTTTACATTTTTTGATTTTTTTAAATTCCTTCGTCGTAAAAAAAAGGTTTCGTTGTATTTGGATTTTTCATTTTGGATTTTTATTTTGGATTGAGGAATCAAGAAAATTTGATTATATCTTTCATCCGCCGGTTGGAATATTCAGATATATAACACATTCTTAATTTTGAATGAAGGTTCTTTAACACTATTATCTAATTAGCTGCCTAAGGATTTTCAGATTTTTTTTTGAAGGCGAAGGGAAGAGGTGTCGGAACAAATTCTTTCTGAAATTGAATGACCTCTACAATAAAAATAAAAATTAATTTTTTTTATTACTATTTTTAACATTTCCTTTTTTTTTTTTTTTTAAACTATTAAATTTTGATTCTTGTGGACTGTTTTCAAGGAGCTTATGATTTTTATACTAAATATATGTAAGTAGCCATATTTTTTTCCCTTGCTCAAACAATCCTGTCATTTTTTCTTTTTTTAATAATTATAACCCAATAGAATTTTTCTTTTAAACGAATATTTATTTAATTGAAACGAAAAGTTCTGGTTTACTGAATGGAGAAACCCATTTTGCTTCGTTTGATCTTTTTTCATTTTTAAAATACTAATAGTTTTTCTTTTTAGGATCCTTGGTTTAGGAATCGATTTGTTGAATTTGCAACGGATTGTGCGACTGGCACAGAAATATTCTCCATTAAAATTACAAACTCGAATTCTATCTTCATTGGAGTTGCAAAACGTTCCTAAAATTAGTTCTGTGTTGACATGCTCGGATCCTTGGATTAGATATATAGGTCTAAGTTGGGCAGCGAAAGAAGCTCTGTATAAAGCTTGCTCACCTTATGCTTTTCATTACTCTTGGAAAGATGCCTCCGTTGTTAAGGTAGTTGAATTTGGGTGCTTTCGTTTTATTTATGGTTATCTCCTTTTTTCTCATTTTGGACAATACTCTGAAAAAATGGAAGTGAAAAACTAATTAAAATAAAATTAAGCTATGGAAGTGATAAGATAAAAAGACTATGGAATTTGAAGTTTTGACAATTAATTTTTTATGAACACTTATTTCCTTCCTTGAAAGGTGAAAGGCAAACCAACATTACAGATTCATGCTACACATTCCCATGTCAGAATTTTTAATACCCATTTATCTGCATCTCACGAAGAAAACATGCTCTCCGTAGTGGTGCTCGTGGAAGGAGAAATTGTAGAATAATTTTACTTTTTTGAGGGAACGTTAGATGAAATTTCAAAGTATCTATTTTAGGTTCTAGTTCATTTAAAAATAAAAAATGAAAAGAAAACTACTTGAAGAAATTAAAATTCTCTCCTCATAGAATTTTCTTTTTTTTGGATTCGGTAAAAATAGGATATAATAAAGTGTTTTTTTTTCCTAAAAAAATATCAAGATTTTTGTTCTTTTTTAAGTGCTTGAAAGATGAGAAAAGAAGGAAAATAAGAATACTTGAAATTAACATAAAAAAGGAGAGCAACAAAATGAGGGAAGGAGATTTAAAGAGAAAAAAAAAAAAGCTATTAAGTACAAAAGTTTAATAATATATATATATATATGTGTTTGTGTGTCAGTGTAAACGAATAAAAAATCAGTCTAAATTTAGGAAATTTATGAAAACTTGCTTTAAAAAAAAATAAAAAATAAAAAATAAGGCTAGGAAAAACACAACTTTCTAACTTGTTGAAATTAAATTTCATCAGGATTGTAATAATAATCCAATTCTACTTCACTTTGAGCCTCCCTTTTTTGAACCCCCACCCTTCTCTCCTTTTTCTTTTTTAGAAGATTTTGACGAAAAGCTATCCATGTCGTCATCCCCTTTTGAGCTGGAGTCCATAAAGAAATAATTTCCGTTTGATTTTTGTTCTTTATCAAGCTGAGAATCTAACTTATTGATTCTCGGACGGAAATTGGTGGGATCTCTACGGAATGTGATTTCAAGGAATTTCAAGAAAGTATTCATTCCTGAAAGTAAAGATTGAGGTGCATGTGCATGTGCATTGACTCCTGGATGTCCATCAAAGACCACAACACGATCCGCTAAGTACGTAGCCATTATGAAATCATGTTCAACAACGAAAGCTGTTTTTTTCGAATGCATAATAAATCGCTTGATGACCTTTGCACAAATAATACGTTGGTCTGAATCCAAATACGCTGAAGGTTCATCAATTAAGTACAAATCAGCAGGTTTTCCTAGACATAATGTGATTGCTACACGTTGTAACTCACCTCCAGATAAATTCATTACTTCTTGATCAATAACATCATCAATATTCAACGGCTTACATACATCTGTTTGAAATTGGGGATGTAAAAAGGCTGCTCTGATTTTTTTCATGAATAACATACGGACCGTGCCTGGAAATTTTGGGGCGATTGTTTGAGGTTTATAAGATACAGAAAGTTCAGGTACTTGAGCATCCCCATCGGCAGGTAACAATCCAGCTAACATTTTGATGAAAGTTGTTTTTCCAGTCCCATTTTGACCTAACATGAGTAAAATTTCAGAGTCTGTAAAGTCTCCTGACTCTACATTGAGTGTAAACGATCCTAAAACCTTCTTCATGTTCGGGTATGAATATTCACGTAATCGATCTACTTGTTCAGCATTATCCGCAGATTCGGCTAGTCGGAAAGTTAATGATTCTTGACGGAATCGCAAATTTTCTGTTGGAATTTTTCCTTCCAAAAATACGTTGATCCCTTCACGAACAGAAAAAGGCAATGTAACAACACCATAAACGGAAGGCATACCGTACAACACACATATAAAGTCGGATAGGTAATCAAGTACACTTAAATCGTGCTCTACAACTATAACGTAGCGGTCATCTTTGAGAAGGGTGCGAATTGCCCGAGCAGCATTTAGCCGTTGTTTGACGTCCAAATAAGATGAGGGTTCATCAAACATATAACTTTAAATAAAAAAAAATAAATTTAAATGAATAAATTCCTTAATTAATTACTGGCATTTTAATTTGAAACCCGTAAAAATTCACCTTTGTAATTATTTTTTTAATAAAATAAAAAAATTATGTAAGGAAGAAAAAAAATTCAGATTCTAATGTATGATCGATATATTTTTAGATTTTTCAAAAGATTATTTCTTTTCTTTTTTTTTTTGGTACCAAATAAAAAGAAAAATAACTCTTACATGTCCGCTTTTTGAACACATGTGATTGCAATTGCAAACCGTTGCAGTTCACCACCAGAAAGTGTTTCGATTGTTCTATCCAGAAGCTCTCCAAGTTCTAAAATAGATCAAGAAAATAAATTATGTTAGTAGAGTTGAAAAGTCGACATTTTAATGAAGAACTAGGAGAGAATGAGAAAAAAAAAAGTTTTAGTAGAATAGAAAGATTTTTAAAACAAAATCAACTAACCTAAACATTCTATGAGCATGTCTTTATTGTTCATTTCATCTTTAGCGTTTAACAGATCGCCAACCTTTCCTTTGACCATTTTAGGAATACTATCAACATACTGTGGCTTAATTATAGCTCGCAGATTTTCCTCTAAGATTTTAGTAAAATAAATTTGGAGTTCACTTCCTCGGAAGTATCGCAAAATATCTTGCCATTCTGGGGGGCTCTAAACAAAAAACGATACGAGTAAATGCGTAAGCACTTTTTTTTTTTTTTTTTCATAGGAAAGAAAGTGAATTTTCCCACTATATCGAAAAGGTTGAAAGTAAAGAAGCATGGAAGATAACTATTTTTGTGGACAAAAGGAAAGGAAAAATAATAATCAAACTAAGACAAACATCGAAACGGCCTAAATTCGGTTTTAGTTTGCCAGCTAAAATTTTCAACGCTGTAGATTTTCCTATACCATTGGTTCCTACTAAACCTAATACTTGACCTGGTCGAGGTGTAGGCAAACGATGAAGTTTGAATGAATTAGCTGAATATCGATGTGTTGTATCCTTTTCCAAGTTAGTAGGAAGATTGATGATTTGAATGGCGTCGAAAGGGCATTTCTTAGGGCAAATTCCACAACCAATACAAAGTTCCTCAGAAATAAAGGCAATTTTAGAATCAGAACTCACTTCAATACATAGCTTGCCTAGCAATCAAAAGAAAAAAAGGTTTAAAAAATAGCAACATGAATATAAGCATGTCCATTTGAAAACAAAATTAGCCAAAGAAAAATCATTTAAAAAAATCACGAAACTACAACGAGTACAATTCGTTAACAAAAAAAAAAAAATCAGAAAAAAAGTACTGAATAATTACCCATTCTTACGACTGGACATGATTTTTTGCACTCCAAGCGACATTTTTTGGGTTTGCATTTGTCGGATGACACAATGGCGATACGGGTAAGCTTTTCTGACATTTTTTTTTTTTTTTTTAAATTTCTTTGTATATATAAATATAATTAAACGTAGAGTAGTGTCAAAAGAATAATCACAAATGTATGATTATTTAACTTCACTGTAAAAGTTTGAACTTTTTGGTCAAATTTTGTCAAAAGAAAAAGGGAACTAAATTGAATAGGATGATGGATCAATGAGTTGAGTTTCCAAAAATATAATTCAACAATAAAAGAAAAAGAAAAATAAAAAAAGATGGGAAAAGTGTTATAGTTCGATGATCAATCATTTTTTTTTTTTTTTGATTGTTTTGTGTGACAAATCTTTTTCGTTTGAAAACCATGGGATGTCATGTTGTTGTTTGTCAAAGTACATGTGAGTTTGTCCACACTCAAGATTCACACACCACACGCACCAGGCCTCATTGCCTCCCAAGCTTTTATGGTTCCATGGTTATTATTCAGTTGTCCTTCTTCCTTGTCATTATTTTGTTCGTCTTCTTTTTCTTTATTCTTTACTTTCATTTTATCTAAATTGAAGAAAGCTATATGAAAATGACTTAAGACTACCAATTATTAAAGGAAAGGACCGTGTTCAGTAGAAATCCTTCCTCCACCTTAGTTTTTCTGGTTGACAATTTTTCTTTTCTTTTTTTATATTGATTCTCTTTTCTTTTTTTTCTTTCACTCAATGTACTTTTTCCCTTTAAACTTCCACTTTTGTCTTAGGCATAATACTACTTACCTTTATGAGATTTTAATTCAGTAGTATTAATTGCATTTTAACACGCATGCTTTCGAAAAACGTTGATTGCGAGAACATTAACTGAAAAGGCAATTCGTTTTTTCTTTGTCTTCATCTGTCGTTTTGCTTTGGATAATTTTAACAAAACTACCTTTATCTTCAAGGAAGGCTTAGAAGGAAGGAAATGTAAGTCTATGGAAAGATATACATTATGGACAAACTGGATTGCTTGCACCCCACCTCTCCTTTGCATTAAGTAAAAGTTTTTAAAAATGATATATAGTTGGATTATTATTACTTTTACAAAGCACCCCAAAGTAAATCTTTAAAATAATAAAATTATTTTAATCCTTTTAACCTTCGTCACACTGAAGGTTAGAAGGAGTAATAAGGGGGTTCATTTTTCTATCAGACTAGCCTTTAATCTAAAAAGTGCTTTAAGATGATTATCTATCAAATTATCTAATGTCATTTTATACTCATCTAAGTCTACATCATGTTCGGAACATTTTTTTAATAATTCTTCTTCTTCACGAATTAACGCTTTTCCAATTGAAATCACTTGGGAATGAAAATCTAAAAGTTTTTTGTTGGTATGGAGTATTCCTATATTCGATGCATTAGATAAAAACAAGTGTTGAGGTGTACGTGATCCATCCGGAGTAGCTGTACCACTTGAAGTCAATGAGTCTCGGGAATTGTACAAACTCATTTTTGAAGCTGATGGTGTCCATTCGTTTTCTGATTCAGACTGAATGTTTTCCACTGAACTTTCTTCCCCTTCAATTTCCTCTTCATCTTCGGTTACTTCATCTACTTCACTTTCTCCACCTTCTTTTTCCTCCCGATCTTTCTCATTAAAGCCTCCATTTTTTTTCTGCGAGAGATGGTCAGAGATTTCACTGGTTTTACTTTTATTTTTTTCTTCATTTTCTGTAGAAATTGATGGGGGCACTTGACCCATTTTATTCGTGAGATTAGTTTTTGATGATGTGACTTTGAGATGTTCCACTTCGCTTTTTTTCACGTATTCCTTTACTCTTTGAGCGTAATGTAAGCAACTTAATGTTTGTTCAATGGTTAATTGGGTAGGAGCTACGTTTAACATCATAACACAAATGCTTTCTTTAAAACAATCCCTAAGTACGCAAGTTAATTTATTAGAGCGGTAAGGGATATATGCCTCACCTACATGAAGCGCGCGAATACATTCTTTTAACGCTAATAAACTTTGATTAATGGAAGCTGATTCTCGACGGGTATGTGTGGATGATGACGGATTATCTACTCCTCTTTCGCTACCAGCTAAATCGATCAGGGTTAATAAAGATCCAGTGTACCGATTTTCTAATCGAAAAATGGCATGTGAACGTGATGATGTGACATTTGATTCGGTAGAAGCTGTGATCCGTGTTTCTAGACCTTTTCGCATCCATTCTAAGCAAGTCTGTAAATCGTGTGCTGGATATTCTTTTAAACCTAAAAATTGGAAATTTCCATCTTTTTCAAGTAATTTGACATGCTTTCTATGGTTCAAAAGATCATAAACTTAGCTATAAAAGTTAAAAATGGAAGCATATAGGAGGCAATCACCAACCTTTTATACAAAATGTTTATGCTAGTAGTATTCATTTTATTTTTCATTTGTGACTTCATTAGATTTTTTTTTTTTTTTTTTTCAAAACTGTATATAAAAAATTTCAAGATAGTTAATTATACAAAATACCTTTTCCACTATATAGCTCTAAAAAGCTTACATAGTAGGGGAAATGATCTTCATTTCCCAATTCATAAATTTCCGTGCACGCATAGTAGTAAATACCTATTTCATTTAATTTTTTTCCTTTTCCACCATCTGGCCCAAATAGAGTATGAGTTTTTCCGGAAGAGGTTTGACCGTAGCAAAACAAGGAAACGTGTTTACCTTGAAAAAGTTTCGGAAGCAGCGGCTTTAAGGCCTTTTCATACACCTCTTGATTGTTAGCAGTTTCATCAAAAACTTGGTCGAATTGAAACGGATGAGTGGTGATTGTACGTGATTGATCCACACTTAGCTTAGGCTCGTGAACAAAAACATGAGCATTTGGAAACCGAGAAGTAGCAGTGGTCACAACATCAAATGCATTTTGTGAAAGTTCTGATATATTTAAGTGATATATTACGTGAAAAATTATAAAAAAATTTGAAGATGAAAAAATGGAAACGCGAAATGATGTTAGTAAAAAATCCGATCATTTCAATTTAAAATAATATTCGTGTATTTATATTTATGTTTACTAGTGACTGATGTGTCTTTTGGACCTTTAATTAAAGACAACTTTAGTCAAAAAAAGCAACAAGTGTAACTTCGTTTTTATAATATGTTTAGAGACAAGCAACGTCAGAAGAAATAATAATAAACAACAAAAAGTTGAAAAGAATTGATTTCAATTAGGTAAGAAAAAAATGAACGGTAGGGGGATTGTATATACCCTTTTCACTAAGAGGTCTTTTTCGCAAGCACACTTGAATCGACATATCTAAACTTTGAAATAGAGGAGCTGTATCTACAAGTTGCTCCCACCAATCCTTCCATTTTGATCGAAAGTCCAGAATCTTAGTCAAATACTCTTCAATGGCCAATGTTTGTGGAAGTTTTCCCTCGCGCTGATCTTTTATCCATTCTGCTTGCTGTCGTCGAACTTCTCTAGCCTTTTGAATTTTTTGGATCTCAGCTAAAGTATTTTTATTTGTAGTGTCTGAAGGAGTTTGCCATGTTTTACGTGTCTTTTTATGAGCATTTGGATGAATTTCCTTCTTTGCTTCTCGCTCAACCTGACGTGCGTTTAATATTTCTTGACGTGCTTTTGAAGATTGAATCAGGGAACTAGGGACGCGAAAGGGCGCGGAATTAGTGTCTAAAACGGATGTATCTTCTGACATAACTTTTTTTTCTGAGGGGTTAAGAGAAGGGAATTGGGGGAGGTGGGCTACTAAAAGCACAGGAAGTAAAAATGAATTCCTTTTTTAATTTTTTTTTTCAGGCGGATGCGGTAACCGTAACATTAACCATATAACTTTATATATTTTTTAAGGAATGTGAGATTCAAACAAATAAAACTAAAAAAAAAGTGCGGAATTACAGAACATAATTTAAAAAGTATCTTGAAAAATTCTTTTAAAAAAAAAAGAGATCGTAAGTTTAATTGCTTCAATTTTAAACTACTAATAAACACAAGCATTAAGAACGAATTGGATTCCCCATGTCTATTTCAATAGACTTTGCATTTCTTTATATTTTTTACACTTTTCCTTTGTATTTTTACGTGTAAGCTAAAAAGCCTCTCAGCTTAATAGTCTACACTCTTTAAAAAAAAAAATTTCAACCACATTTAAACTCACCAACCTGAGTAAGGTTGAGCATGTTTTTTTTTAAGTGCCAAAATCGTTTTATTTGACTTGATGTAGTCACTAATTAATTATCTCTTGAATTTAAGTTAACGTCGAATAAAAACTTTCAAGTAGGAAAATTTCTTCGCGAAATTCTCTTAAATTCTTTCCCAAAATACTTTCTTGTCACTCACTTTCCACTTTTATTTTTATTTATTTATTCCAATAATTTTACAGAAGAGATATAAAGAATAATTGAAAACAAAAACAAATCTCTCTCCAATTTTAAATTGATTCAACAAAAACAAAAACAAAAGTGTAGAAGAAATATACTAGGAATGCTCGATAAAATACTTCAGATTCTTTTTTTAAAATATTTAATGTCATTAAAAAAAACGTAGGGATTTCTCAGGATTTTAAAATTTTCCAAAAGTATGAAGGCAATTAAGTATTTTCCTTTTTTTAATGTAAATACTTTTTTTCTTAAGTATAGAAAAAATCAACCTGTCGACATGCAAATGCTTTTTATTTAGACCTCTATTTTTAAAAAGGCACCGCATGTAACTCGAATTAAGTAATCTTTTTGCAAGGTTTACCTTCAAAAATCATTTTTGAAAGTTAAGAAATTAAGGTCATAGATGGAATCAAATATAATTTGAATGTTTCCAATATTTGAATTATAAAATTAAATCACTTCAAATGCCTAAAGTTAGCCTAAAATACATCTTGAAAGTGTTCTAGAAACGTTTAAGTTGGTTTCTAAGGGACTAGCATTTTCCTTGCATATGTATGTCTATTTATTAAAGTTATTTTTTATCAACATGAATTACAAAGTTTTTGCAAAGATCTACTTATGAATAATGAAAAAAAATACAAAACCATTTTTAAAAAACGAAAATAAATTTTCTGTCTAGTAAAAGCATTACATCACTTTAAAAAGTTAAAACAAATACTAATTGAAAGAGTTGGAGAGAGAGAAAGAAAGAACGAAAAAAATTTAACATAAAAAGTACTTCTTTTGTTCTTGAGATTCAAAAAATTGAGTTATAATATTAAATTTTCGTATAAATCAAAAAAATGTACAAAAATGTAGCTTATGAATGAAAAAAAGTGAATTAAAAGAAAAAAAAAAAAAAGAAGGAGAAGAATCACTATCTTTTACATGTATAACCACAAGTGTATATTAGTTTATATATATGTGAATTAATATACGAATAAATATAATAAGACCGGTAATCTCCTCCCTTCCAAATGTTACACTATTCACTATCATCGCTTCCATCTAAAAATGTTTTCAGTTCATTTCTCATGGTTTTAGGTTTTTTGAATTTCTGTTTCTCTTTTTTAGATACTGTCAATCGGACAAAATTATCTTCTTCAAACCGTTCTCGAGCTTGATAAGTTGTATCCAGAGTTTCTGGAGCTTCGATCATAGTTTCAGGAGCTTCTGAAAATTCTTCTTGTAACTCTTTAACTATATTTTTAGAAATTCTCTTAGGTTGGCCATGTTTTGAGTCTGTATATGGTACTGACAATTGCTTAGGTGGACGATACCGTTGTGTCAAGGTTGAGTCAGTCAAAGTATTGGATTTTCTCATTCTTTCCTTTTCTTCTTCTTCGTCTTCGTCGTCTTCTTCACCGCTTGAAGTGTCTTGGAAAGCAGCTAGGTTAGGTTTATGTGACAAAGCATCTGGAATAGGTTTAGATTTTGAAGAAACAGAACTTAACAGCTTATCAATACGGTACTTCAGTTTTGATTCTATGGGTTTTATTTTTTCTAAAGTAATTCTCATTTGAATAAGCAAAGGCACAACAGGATGTTGGACTAAAGTTTGTCCTTCAATTTTTGAACAAATAACATGTGCTAGCCCTGTCAAATACGTCAGTAAGCAGTCTGGAAATCCAAATTCAAAAAAAAAAAAGGAGGGGGGGGGAGGGGGGAAGGAGAAATTTGAAACAAAGACGTTAGTCATATTTGTACAAGCTGCTTCATTTGGAGGCAAATAACTTGCAAGCAGTAAAAAAGATTTAATGGATTTTTTAAAAGAGATAAAAGCAGTACCATTTTTTATTTGAAATAAAGAAAGTCCTTTATCAGTTGGCTTCAAGCTAGAGTAACCGTAAATGTAAAATAGAAAAAAAAAAATCATTTGTGATTAAGAAGTGGATAAAATAAACTCTGAATATATATGAGTCCCAAGGTATGTTTGTAAATGGGTTCTATTTATTCCTGTATCACTAACTACTTTGAGATCAAAATTAATCAAGTAAAATATTTAAAAAAAAAAAAAAAAAAAAAAAAAACGGCAATAAAATGATCTCTCCAAGAAAGTAATTCAGTTTAAGTATGTCTTGTATTAAGGATTAGATAAATTTTAAATAAAGAAATATATATTTGTCTTTGGGATATGTTCGGTTATTAATTCCCAATTAAATGCAAATTTCATTTTTAAAGAGGTACGAAAACCAAACTAGAGCTATGTTAAAATAAATTTGATTCACTTTCGGCCACAGGCCCTCATAACTCAGTCGGTAGAGTGTTCGGCTTTTAACCGAAATGTCGTGGGTTCGAGCCCCACTGAGGGTGATCACATTTTTTTTAATCCGAAACAGAACGTTTTTTTAATTGTTTTTTATATTAATTGTGACTTTTTTTTTTTTTTTTTTATCTCTGCTATTATAAATAGAGATTTTTTCTTAATGATTCATATACGTTCTTTTTTTTTTTTTTTTTCGATTCCTTTAGCATCGTCTTTTTTCAAATGATTTTACTAGCTTTTATTCAATTCAGATAAGAATGGAAAATCTGAGAGGGAAAATTGAATATGAGAAGTAAAGTATGGAAATTGAATTTGCTCTTAGTATAATTTGCTTTATCTAGAGAAGGAACAAGTGGAACACATCTATTCTCAAAAAGAATTAAAATTTAAAAAAAAAAAATTAAAAGGATGATCTCTTCTGACGTCCCCCTATAAAAGGGATGAGGACTGATTGTAATGGTCAATATTGTAATGCTGGAGAAATAAATCTCCCAGTATTGTTTACTGTTTAAAAAAAAAACATTGTTCTTCATTTTAAACTCGAATACATGTGATTTTTTCGGTTCAACCTTTTTCTTTTTCTAGTTAGTTTGTCTACATAATTTATATAATCCACTATTTTCGTTTCCTGCTGACGACTATTTTTCCCTCCTATATCAAATCATTCTTTTTTTTTGTTTTCCATTTTTTCTGGTTTTCATTACTTTACAAACCCTCTTCCCTACATCATCCTCTCCTTCTTCTTCATTATTTTTAAATATGTCACTAGTTGAAGATATACCAGAATCTCCTGAGACTGTAAATAATGAAAAGAAGCTTGAAGAATTATTGAATGAAATTCGGGAAACGACCAGATCCGTAAAAAGTATAATCGAAAACATTCCAAACAAGTAGCTTTATTTTATTTTTCACTCTCTTTTCAGTTGTTGTTTTTTTTTTTTTCTTTTAATTCACTT
>JADGJU010000185.1:0-12049 GCA_026937265.1 Coelomomyces lativittatus
TAAAATAAAATAAGATAAAATAAAATAAAAAAATTAAAATGAAAATGAAAATTAAGTTAAATAAACCACGAATTAAATAATGTTATTTTAACTTGAAAATTGAAACAAAGTATCATTTACTTCTCTCTGTTGAATCCAATGAATGATTGTTTGTCTGAATGTAATATGTCGTTCTTCTTGGTCAATCACCACACGAAAAACTGTTTAATTGAGATATTTTCTTTTTATAATAATTCACTATCTTTCTTGATAGACTTGAATATTCAGAATTGAAATGTTTTATATAAAATTATTTAAAAAAAATTTAAAAAAAAATTTAAAAAAAAATTTAAAAAAAATTATATAAAATTTTAGAACGGTATAAAAAACGTAATTTATTAAAATTGACCTGGTTGACAATTTTAGCGTCCTCTACTCCATTTTATTTCTTTTTCCTTATTAAAACTGGATAAGATATATAAACTTTCAAGTTTGGAAAATTTTTATAAACTAAAATTAAAATTAAAAAAAGGTCCACATAAAAAAATATATAATAAAATAATTCAATTGAAAATCCACAATCACAATGTTATACACATTCATTGTGTTGTGTCAGTACTCATTTTCTCCCTTTTTTTTTTTTTAAAAAACATTGCACAAAATTTAAAAAATAATGTTGAGAAAAAAAAAAATAATGTATTCGTATCAATCGAAAAACACAAAGAGGAGCAGAGTTCATAAAAAAAAAAAAAAACTTCATAGTGAAAAAATTAAATATATATATATATGTGTGTGAGAATTACCCCCAAAGTATTGCACTCTCAATCATATTAAGATCCGTTCGTCATTTCTCATCCTAGCTGTTCTAAACCGTGGGTAATTCAAATAAAAAAAGAAAAAAATCAAATAAAGATATATAGGACCCAGAAAATAAAAGAGAGAAAGAAATTTAAAAAAAAAAAAAAAAATTACCATGGAACAAAAATAACATCCACTAAAAAAAATACAACTGATTTTTCACAAATATTTTCGTGATAATGTAAAATAAAGTATTTTTCAATATAAAAATCTCATTAGAAAAAGAAAAAAAAAAGGTGCTTTACAAGATTTTATATATATATATATATATATATACTGAAAATACTTTGAAGAAGCATTTTGTCACAATAGAAGATTAAGGTAAAATAACCATTTTTAGATGCTTGCAGAACATCTTAAAATAGTCTTTATGTCCGAAGTTAAATGTTATATTTGTTAAACAATTTAAATACTTTTTCATGCTATGCACATGCTTTTTGAGTAATCTCATGGATGAATTCGGGCATTCTAGAAAAGCCATAAATAGGGACCTTCCCCATGCCTAAAATTTTGTTCTTATTCAGAATAACATTCATAAATATACTTCTGTCTTGTTCTTTTTCTAAAAATCTATTTTTTTTTTTTTTTTTTTAATAAACTTCTTTTCAAACAATTCCCGTATAAGGTTCAAGGCTTGTGATAACACTATCACATTTTTTTCTATATGTACACAACTTGTACAACGTGACTTTATTGTATTTTTTACTTAACCCATTATCATTTGTACATGGTTACCTCCCATTATGAATTTTTAAAGAGAAAGGGCATTTCTCCACTTAGGCTCCTCTTTCCCTAAAGGCTTTATCCCTGAGCCACCCTGCAAATCACAGTCACTGGTCACGTACGTATTTATTTATGAGGGTTGAGTTACCAACCCCACATGCATTCCTATTATTTTAAGTATGACTCCTTTTAGAAAATAATAATTGAATATGCTTTAATTGTGGTTTATCTCATCCACAAACTTAGTACCACCATTAAGTGTTCACTGCACACAATAAATTTTTTCTTTTTTTTTTTTTTTTTTTTTTTTTAGTTACTTTTTTAAAGCATCTTAGGGGGTAAGCTATACTCATAAACCTGAGATACTATTATCATGAAAAGCCGTAAATAGGAGGTGGTCCCCTCCTTAGAACAACCTTAGCTTTGTTATCTCAACTTATTATTATTATTTTTTCCTTTCTATACTGAGTTCCAGCGATTCCTTATTAATTTTTTTTTTCTTTTTTAAAACCATTGCTATTTTATGATCCACTTTGCGCTCTCGCTCTCTCGCTCTCTCCCTCTCTCCCTTTTTATTTTTATTTTTTATTTTTTTCTGTTATCTTGAATTGCAGATAAGTAATGAGTCTCTCTCTCATTAATTTCATAAAAATTCAAATGTAAATTTTTTAAAATCACGTGATTTACGGCATATTTAACACTGTTTTTTTTTTTTGTTTTCACTACCGCACCATCCGACGTATTCCTAATCCTTTTTCTCTTTTTTCTTCTTTTTGTTGATTTTTATTCTATTTTTTTAATTTTTTTGGGTTGGTTACGAAGAACGATCGTAATACTCGTTCCAGTACAAAGATCTCACCTTGCATTTCTTTTTATATCACGTCCATGCTGCTCTATTGTTCCAACTTTTATCATTCAGTTCTCAAATTAGAACCTTTACTTCTTCGTTCTTGTCTTCGATGGAATCGAACCCTTAGCCATAATTCCATTAATACTGATTCTCGTTTTAAATTTTACTCCTATCCTAATGCCCCTCGCCCTCACTCTCCAGCGTTTTACACTGGAAATGCACCATACTACGATTTTCTCACTCAACTTCGTCAGCATATGGACCCCACACAACTCAAGCACTTGCAACAGTTAGAATACTCGTTAGAAAACACTGAACCCAGCAAAAAGGAAAAGGAAGAAAAAGATATAGAAGATCATGATGAAAATCAAGTTCGCTTTGTTTCAAAAGATTCTTTCGAATCTAAATTTGGATTATCCATGACTTCTATGCAATACCAACGTCTGCTATGTTTTTTACGTGCATTGGATCCTCATCCTTTAGTTCAACCCTACTATTCAGAAAAAGTCAATCAAGAAATTCATTCTAAAGTACGTGCACTGGATC
Source organism: Coelomomyces lativittatus (assembly GCA_026937265.1). Classification (NCBI taxonomy): domain Eukaryota; kingdom Fungi; phylum Blastocladiomycota; class Blastocladiomycetes; order Blastocladiales; family Coelomomycetaceae; genus Coelomomyces; species Coelomomyces lativittatus. Next base: position 2,957 of record JADGJU010000185.1, read on the forward strand.
AATACGGACGTGCTTTTGGGCGAGGCCGTCGCAAAACGTCTTTAGCACATGTCCATGTGATTAAAAACCCTGCTGGAGAGTTCATGGTCAATGGCAACCCATTGTCAGACTATTTCACTTTGAAGTCAAGGTTAACTGCGGTTTTTCCTTTACAACTGGCTCAGGCATTTGGAAAATACAATATTTGGGCGGTGGTGGAAGGTGGAGGTCCTTCAGGACAGTCTGAAGCCATTGCTCATGGTTTATCAAAAGCATTGGTGATTCATGAGCCCAATTTAGAACCCAAATTCAAAGCGCTTGGTTTACTCGACATGGATTTACGCTTGGTAGAGCGCAAGAAATATGGTCAAAAGAAAGCGAGAAAGAAATTCACTTGGGTCAAGCGTTAAAGATAAAAGAAAAGTATAATAATAATAATGAAATATTTTTTGTTCTTTTCTCATTCAAGGCTTTGTTTATTCTTTTTTTTCACATGCAGATATGATCTTTATTTACAATTTACCTTTTTATTTTCTTTTCATTTTTAAAGTGTTCGTTGTTTAAAACTCTAGATTAATGCTTTTTTTTTTTTCTTTTTTTTTGGAAATTCATTAGACCTAGCCTTTCTACTTTTTCTTTTTTTGATTTTATCCTATTCCTTAGAATAGTTTGAAGCTGTATAAATAAATGAAAAAAAAAAAAAAAAAAAAAAAAAAGCGTTCTTTTATTGATCAAAATCTGGCTTTTGAGTTCCCTTCCTTTCCTTCATTTTTCTTTTTCCAGCAACCTCAAAAAGTAAAAAAAAAAATTCTCAATTATTAAACCTTGAAATAATAAAAGAGAATTTTGCAAAATATATGCTGACATATGGTTTACGAAATCACTAATCGCTGTTCAGTCGGGCTCTACAAAATTTTAAAACATAGAAAAAAGTGTCAATTAAGGAAAAGTTTGTGTTTAGACTTTGGGCCTTTTTTTTTTGGTTCTTAAAGCATGTTAAATTCAACTCCTAATATTTTAAAGCCGCTTTGCGTGTGTGTGTGTGTGTGTGCATGTTTTCTCCAAAATATTAAATTCAAATCAAAAACAAGTAGTTAGTAGAATTAAAGACATACTAAAAGTTCCTCAGCATTTTTCGGTTCTTTAGGCTCATTTATGTATTTTTGGTTCATTTCTAAACGCATTTGCAAAACCTTATGTAATGCTTGAAATAATACTAATTGTTTTTCATTTGGGGACTGCAGTTCTTCGACTTTTTTGTGTTGAATTTGAAGTTGCTTTGCTGCGGCCTCAGCTTCGAGGCATTTACGCTGTAAAAAATCTTGCCAAGTTTTGAATCCGCATTGCCGCTGAATTGAGTCACTTGTGCTTTTATCTGTTACAGCTTTCATTTCTTGTAGTACATGGTCCATAGTGGTATCCAAAATCTGCATAGAAGCCATGTGGGTATGCCATAAACTGGTTTCAGAAGCGAGTGTTTCCATCTCTTGTTGAGCTTCTTGCTGTAAATCCATCACCATTTTTTCCAACCCAACCACTTCAGCTTCAAATTCCTTTTTGGCTGCAATGTACTTGGCCTCTAATTCTGCATTTTTGGCGCGCAATGCTTTGAGTTCCTGTATGGCCGGAGCTAATTGATGTTGCTGAGCATGTATTTCGTCTGTCAAAGCTTTCACTAGTGCCGTAAACTCGTGTACCCCTTCTTCATTGGTATCCTCCAAAGAACCTTTTGCTTCGCTTAAGTTAGCTAGCTTCTGCTTCTTCTCAACATAACCGGATACACCTTGCCTTTGTTCTTTTTCAGAATTAGATCTTTGTAATTGTTCCTTTTTCTGCATCAACAACTCTAAGGTTCGTTCTAATACCTGAGATTCACGTTGTATTGTTTGCATCTCTGCTTTGGCTTGCTTATACTGTTGTGATTTTACCCTTAGTTCCGCTATATATTGCTTGAATTCTTCGCCACGTAAAGGCATTGATTGGGATGTCGATGAAGTGGCAGAAGCAAGTTCCTTTTTCTTTGCCTCTATTGTTTGAGATTTTGTCTCTAAGCTCTGAGTTAATTGTTCTGTTCTTTGGACCAAGTTTGACTTCTTCCCCTTAACTACAGTTAACTGTTGACGATAAAGCGCAAGCTTGTCTTGGGTTTCACTACAGAAGAAGTATTATGTTTAAAAATAAGACATAAATAAAAACTTTTTTTAAATCTCGAGTCATGATTTAGATTCACATTTAAAAAGGGTGAAGAGAATGGACTTGGCAGAGAATGAAAAATAGAAGAAAGATAATGAGATAGAACCAAAATAAGAATTTAAATAAAGCAATAAATTTATCAATGAATAAATGAAAAAAAAAAAAAAAAAAAAACTTACGATTTGGCATTTCTACGGTCTTGAATACTTTTCAATTGCTCTGCAAGTGCCTCAACATCTTGCTCTAGTTTCACCAATTCTGAATTAGAGTAATGCGGTTCATGTAATGCTTTTTCAAGTGTTTGTAATTCTTTCTCTACTGCGTGAATTTGCTGAATAAAACAGGAAAAAAAAAAATTAAGATATTCGGCCTGAATTAGAATTTTTTTTAATTTCTTGTCGTTTCCTTTTTTTTTTTTTTTTTTTTTTTTTTCTGGGAAATGCTAAAACGTAGTATTGGTAAAGAATTTCTTATTGTGATTTAAAAAATATATATATATATATCTTACTAGGAATACATGTTAAATAGGCATATATCAACATATGTTTATGGATATATACAAACTATTATAAGTCGTCCCCCCCCTGTAATTTAGTGTGGTATAAATTTTTTTCGATAGTGTCTTATCTGGGTTCCCTCCTTTTCTCTATTTTTAGTCGGTCCTCTATACCTCTTTTTTCCTTTCTTTTTTCTAAGGTTGGATTACTAAATCAACACATTTCACGTAGTCGACAAGTTTAAATGTCATTTTTAAAATTGACAGGTAGATGACAGATTCTTCTTCTCTTAATAGAAAAGAAAAACGTAATTATTTTTAATGGCGAATATCCAAAATCAAAGGTAAAAAAAAAAAAAAAAAATCGTGATTTGAGAGTTATAAATTGAGCAATTAAATGAAGGTTAATATTCTCTAATGAATATAGATATTTTCTTTCTCCTTTAAAAAGTGCCAAGTGTACGTATTCGACTTCACTTACCAGTTTAAAAATTAATTTACATTAATTATAGCCAAATATCATGGTAATATATGCAGTTTGTTAATGAGGCGGAGTCATTTGTATATGTCCGTAGTACACTTAAATATTAGACACACACTCACTTATCCGGAAAATGAACGCCTCTGAGGAAATAAATTTTCTTCACTAAGTAAAATACATTCTTAATCAAGATTAAAAAAAACTCAATTTTTTTACTAAATAATGACCTCCATAGTCATGGAGATTAACATATTAGAAGCCTAAATAAGTTCGGTGCATGTAACACACATACTTCAATAATATGCATTGAAATAACTTTCGGTTAATATAAAAAAAATTAAATATAAGTAATTGACAAGAAAAAAAAATACAGGAAAAGAATTAAGCGGATTTTTGATTCTTCTGAAAAAAAAAATTGTTTTTTAAAAAAAAAAAAAAAAAAACTCTCCCTCACTCATTTTTTATTCCTTTTCAATTTAAATACATTTATAAATAAAGTTTACTTTCTTTTTCTTCGGATCGTATTTCAGATTTCACCATGCTTCCATCCATGACAAGCCTTTCAACCTCTACTACAGTTCCTCTGGACCTTAGATTCATCGCAGATGCTCTGGCGCGTCCACCATTTAACATGCAACATACTGTGATAGCTCTGCATGATGAAATGGAACATCCCGAATTGGTGGCATTGATCAATGATGTACTTTCCCATATCGATGCATCCAATCCAATATCACCACATAAGATAGATCTTCGAAATGAATTACCTGCTGTCACAGCACAAAGAATGTCAGAATTTCTCATTAATGCACTAAAGTTTGATTTCGCCCTTCACACAGCGTAGGTTCCATTTCCCTTTCAATTTATTTCATTTTTAAACACTATTTTTATCCATTTTTTTACAGTTTTGTTTCGGAAGCGGAGACTTTTTAGGCTAAAGAGAAAATGAACCCTAGAACCCAATCATAAATTTGTAGCTTAAATAATTCCTTCCCTGTCCCTCCTTACTTCCCCCCCTCCCCCTTCCTTATTTCTTCTTACTTAGAGCGACTCTTTCCCAAAAAATTGTATCTGGGGATGATAGAACATTGATGTTACAAATACTATATTTTCTTCTAAAAGATATCGAAGCACATAAAAAAGCTGCATATCTCGATCGTTTTTGTGGCATTATGCAAATTCCTGTTGAATTTAGCGTGGATGAATGTATGTATATATACATATATACTAATATATACGTATAGCAAAGAATATGAACAAATAAAGAAAATCAAAATCAATTCTGAGCTTTAAAGTCTTAAATAGGTAACAACGTAATCGCTTCTTTTTTGATTTTTTCTGATGTCCTTCAATTATTTACCCTAATTTTCACTTAGCTATTCAGGAGCTCTTGCAGCAACTAAAAGATAGGCAGGATGATTTTTCGCAATTAGTGCAAAGAGCAGATCAATTACAACTTTCTAGCAAACAAACGATCGATTTAAAAAGGGATATACATCAAATGGAAGAAGAAAAGCAACAGATTAATGGGAAGATTCAACAATTACAAAGAAAAGTCCAGGAAATTGTACGAGATTTCTATCCTCACGACTGAAATGAAATAAATCCACAGTTTAGTTTTAAATACTTATATTTTACCTTAATTACATTTTATATCAACATCTCAATTGAAGTTTTTAATTTTTTATGACATATTTTAAGACTTACCGACCAAGGTTCCTTTTTAACTTTCAATTGATGTTTTTTTTCTTACAATAGCCGAATTCCAGCAAATGGCTGCAAGCTGCACGCGATTTACGCCAAGAGCAACAAAAGGCACAAAAATTACAACAGCAGACTCAGGAGCTACAATCTCAATTATTGGCAGCGCAAGAAAAATTTGAAACATTAGAAAAATCAGTGCAAGTTACACAAGGATTACCTAAATTCGACCCACAGGCACTTATGATACAGTTGAAAGAAGAAGTTGAATCAAAGAAAAATTCAGTTGAAGTAACTTTACCAGAGGTATATAATGCACTTTTCATTTTCGATTGATACGAAAGACTCATAAGAGGGACAGACTTTTTTAAATTTGATTGAAATTGGCAATTACCACGAAAAATAGAGTATCGTTAGTAATTAAACGACTTTTTCTTTAAAAAAAAAAAAAAAAAAAAAAAAGTTAAGTCAATTATCTTTTATTTATAAATAGTGTTTGATATGCTTGCAGCATATTTTATTGTATTACAAATTGAAGAAAAAATACAGATTCTAAAAATTAAATGAGGAAATTTGGAGATTTCTCAAATGGTAAGAGTAGAGTAAATATATTAACAGATGAACGTCTTCTAGTCTTTAGGGAGAATATGTACAAGGCAAGGAGATAAAAAAATTCTCAAAATTACTTTGAAAGTACAAGAATTTTAATCTTTATAAAAATTCTACCAAGGGGAAATGAAAAAGAGAAAAAGGGGGAATTTAACTCAATAGGGTAATTTTAAGTAATATTAACTGTAGTAAAAAAGAGAAGGAGATAATAATAAAAATTTATAGTAAAGAATATTAAAAGCTTTTCATCTTTGAGAAGGATCAATGAAAGGAAACTGAAGAAATTCAAAAATCTCACGTTCCTGGCTTATTTTGGGAACAGATTCAGCTTGATCATTGATCTTTTCTAACCCCCGCTCATTCATGGTGTAACCTCTTTGTAAGGCATGTTTTCGTATACGAATTTGAAATTGATCTGAGCCTGTTCCATGTAAAAGAGCAAAGGGGAACTCTTCATTCTGAGTCAAAGTTAGATCAATTCGGCGGGCAGGTAAAGTTGAGGTTAATTTGCAAACAGCCATGCATTTTTTTGACCCTAAAGCAAGAATATCTTGAAAGTAACCCAAGTCCTTCAGTGATTGACATAGTTTTTGAAATAAGATAGATCGCTTATCCACAGGGACATCAGGGTGTAATGTTAGTAGAACATCAATATCGCCACTTTCTGTGGCACCTCGACGATAGCTACCAACGAATTCAAATATAAAAAGATCACTGATTCGATGGATTTGGGATTTAAGTAAATTTAAATGGGATTCCATTTCAGCTCTCGGTATTTTTAATTTCAAATCCGAAACATATTTCAAACCAATGTATTGTTGAAAGCTGATAAGATTTGGGTCTTTTTCAATGGCTTGTTTTAACTCGTCGATTGAATGAATATTTTTTTGAAGCAATTCTCTCGCAGTGACCGGACCAATCCCATGGACTTGCATAAGTTCCTGGGCATCGTTGAGCTGAGGATCAGATGGGTTCTTCTCGGTAATTTTAAGCGAACCTGTTTCAAAAATTTCATTTAATTTGGCACGAATAGATTTTCCAATACCTTTTATATCTTTTAAATCGTCCCATGAGTTCACTTTCGGTAATTTTTGGATTTGTAACATGACTTTTTCATAAGCTCTTGCTTTATAAACTTGTTGGGCATAGTGTTCCTTGTTCTGGAGTCTTTGCAAGGTATCTAAAATAATTTCTTTTTTTGACATAAAGAGATGTATGGATTGATGAATGTAACGACCGTTTCACTCTTGTAAAATGGAGCAAGTACGAGGTAAAAAATTCATTAGTGATCCGACCATAAATTGGACCCGAGCTTAACCTAAAAATGGCAAAAAAACTTCGACCTAAAAAATGGTTTTATTTATTTGTTAATGGGTTTGTTACTTGCACATGACCTAGTTCAATTCCTTTGAAACGCAGCTCATCGTCATCGTCTTGGGGCTCTTTTTTTTTTTTTTCAACAAATTCTACGCTAAGGTAGAGGCGTAGGCAGCATTTATCAATAAGAACATATACTTAGGAAAATAATGATTTTTTTTTATACTCAAACATTTTATTCTTTTTTTTTGCAGGTTACTTCAAGAAAAAAAAAAAAAAAGACATATAGTTAATTATTTAAGGGACGCGACCCACTTGTTCTTTCTCTTCTTTTTCAGTTCTATTGCAATTTCAAACATTAATATTTGATTCGGTTAATCTTCTTGGTCATCTTTTAAAAACGCATTATATTTAGGCAACTTGTTGAAGGTTGTTGCTGCCGTTGGTTTTTTCCAAAAATAAATAAATAATGAAAGATTTGAGGGAAAGAAGAAAAAAAAAGAAATGTCACAATCCATTGAAATGTAATGTCGCTTTTAAATTGTATACCAATCAGGTATCATTTATAAAAATAAAATAATGGAACGCGAAATGGAATCTATGTATTCATTTTTTAAATATTAAGATATATGAAAAAGGAAAGAAATTGAAAAAAAAAAAAAAAAGTTAAAGAACAATTACTGCAATCGAGCAAGTTGATTGGAGTCATTAAGGTAACCAGTATTTGTGATATTGAAGAATAACCTTTTGATCAATAAAATCTTTTGGTAATGGAAAACGAGGTACTATTTGAATCATTTCGAATTGATCTTGGATATAAACTTCACAAGGAATATCAAAAAACTCCACGTCTTTACGAACTACCCACCCATCACAGATTTCAAACTGTACATGCTCTGGAATTGATGGGGTAGATGAATAAAAGGAAAGGAGTCCTAGATACGTCGGCCTCGAAAATTCTAAGCGAAGTATGAATGAAAAAGGAATACGAAAAACTTTCCATCCGTTTATTTCAAATAAAGTATCTGATATCATTTGACCGTTGTGTTTGACAAATTCTGAACCTTTCAAAACGCAAAGTCCTGTAATAGGAGGCAACAAAGTTGGATGAAAAGTGAAACAAACATTGTCCTGAACATACAATGAACTGCTTCCCCAGTAGACTTCCTTCATTGATAAATGACAACCAGGTTGGTGAAGCACGGTGATGACAGATTGTAGTGCATGATTGGACCATGACTTATTCGAGCATAACTAAAAATAAATAATAGAAATTTAGTGATAAGATCATCTAAAAGAATGTGTGAAAAAGTAAAAAAAAAAAAAAAAAAACCCATCATACTTTGCCTCTTAAATAAAATCCATTTCCGGAAGATGTTGAAAAATAACTGGAATACACCATTCGACCATCAGGATAAATGGGTTTTGGCTTAAAAAAACTTTGAATAAGTGAATTCCATAATCGATGCTCTAGATCATGATAAAGGGATTTTTCATGGCATTCATAAATCCAAGCAGGAGCAAACAATGCGATGGAAGTACCTGCGTTCAAAGCTACATCTGCAGCAAAAGACACATTGAATTGACCTCCACCAAAAGTGTTTCTCCCAAACACGTCAATACCCGTAAAAATATCATGGGCTTTTTCTGGGCACATGGTAACCGAATCTTTCGGATACGTTTCTTTCCAAGTATAGTTTGTAAATATTCCTGAGCAAACATCAAAAAAGGGCTTGTTCAAAAGCGAAAGCTTGTCTTGCCATTCAAGCATTCCTAAATATACAGATAAAGTACAAATGAAAAGTAGGAGAAAACCATAGAACATGAAAAAAAGAACCATTATTTCCAAGTATAGTTATAAACGAACAGGATTCAGGTGGTGTGTTTTTGGATTTAAAGAAAGCATTCCAACGTTCTTTTTTTTTAAAAATTCCAAAGTAAAACTCACCTTCTATAGTACAAGCATCGTACCAGATGACTTTCGAGTGAGATATTTTCTTTTTCAATTCTGATTCCAGGTACGCAATTAGCAAACATAAATCTTGTGCTTGGGCTTTTCCTCCTGGTAACACTGTCTCAATGTTAATGAGCCAGCCATCAAATTTGTAATACAGTGCTAGTTGAACTAAATTGACCAAAATCAGTTCGTAGGTTTTCACACATAGGAGCAAATGATAGTATAAGTAGTTTTTATGGTGCCAAAGAGTTTGAAACAAAAAGAATAAATGAAATGAAAAATGAAAGATGAGTTAGAAAAAAAGAAAAAAGGTACGCTTTTAACTCTTTCTCTTTTTTTTTTTTTTTTTTTTTTCTTTTT
>JADGJU010000187.1:0-14154 GCA_026937265.1 Coelomomyces lativittatus
CAGCTACCTATCACACTTTCTTGTAGAAATCTATCTTTTCTTTTTTTTTTTTTTTAATTGTGTATATAACTTAATCCTGAAATGCATTTTTTTTATCAGCATCCAGTAAATCTCTGTACCGTAACTTCATTGCAACTTTGGATCATAGTAGAGTCATTTCTAAAAAAATTGAATCCACCAAAAATACCAATAGTTAAGTCTCGTAAAAAAAAGTGTTTTCATTTCTTCTTCGAAATAAATGGATAAAAAATTTGAATATTAAAAAAAAAAAGTGAAAATATTTTTGTTAGCCTCTCTAAAATGAATTGATTAAATCATTAAAATACTTTTTAAATTGTTAATATGTATATCAATGTGTATAAGACAAAAATTTTATTTTTTAAAACTCAAACAATTTAAATTAGAATTTATGAAGTGGGTGAAAAAAAAAAAAAAAAAAAAAAACCGCAAAACGCGAAAATGGGAAAAAGAATCCATCTTTAAAAAACCATAATTTGTAAATGATCATAATAAAAAAATGAAAATAAGTCAGCCTTTAGTTCTTCATGGAATTTCTTCAAGGTATTCATGGACATAGTCATCCATTCCATTGACAATTGTGAAGAAATAAATATTTTAAGTTAATTTTTCAATTAAAAATAAAGTATTATTTAATTCATCCTTCATTTATTTTATTTTACATTTAATTAATTTTTTAGTATTATTTATTTTATACTTGATGCCCAAAACCCACACAACACAACGCAAGAATTCAAAGTTAAAGATTATCTTTTACTCTAAGTTTCATTTATTTTATATTTTCATGTTAAGCACACCTCGATTCTTGAAGCATTTGAAGAATATCAATTTTCATTTTAATTGTATTTAAAAAACAAACCCTTTGTGAATAAATAAGTCTGCGGACAGAAATATTTTTCCAAAAAAGTTCTACAACTTTAGCTTTCTTCCCTAAAAATAGATTTTTTTTAATTTTCATCGCGAAATAAATTTAAAACGACTGATTCACATTCACTTACTTTTCATACATTTTCTTACAATCCATCCCTGAATTTTAATTTTTATGATCACTTGAAAGTGGACATGAGTAACCGCTTCATGACCTAAGCGCCCATTGTTCTTACCAATTTTCAATTTATTTAGTTTCTTTTATGAAAAAAAAAAAAAATGGCAACAATAAAAAGAAAGAGGTATAAAAATTTTAATAAACGAAAAAAAAAAAAAAAAAAATCACTAGAAAAGAATGAAAACATGCTCTCTGATAAGTCAATTAAGTTCGCCTTTCTTTCGTTCTTTTTTAAAATATTTCGATTTTTATTCTTAAAAAAAAAAAAAAAAAAAAAAAAAAACCCTTGGGTACATCTTCAACAGTTGTGTTTTCACAACAATTAAAACCAAGTAATGTTTTTTTCAGTAAGGAATTTATATATATATATCAATTATTTTTTCTTATGAACATTTCTAGTTAATTCATGATACCAAAAAAGAAGGATGGTGGGTAAAAAGAGTTTTTCCTCTTATGAAAAAAAAGAATAGGTAATAAAAAAGAAAATATTTTCGGTCATGGGATTTGACCAGCATGAAAAATAGTTAAAATAAAACAAAACCAAAGCCAAGAAATAATAATTTTTAAATCTTCTGAATTCCATATTGGTATTGAATCGTTCCACCATATATTAATTAAAAACGGAGTGGATTGTATTTTTTAGTGGGCTGTATTTTATTTACAAGCATTGAGGATATAGCAATTGATTTTTTATTTTGGAAAATTTATAGGGATAAAAATACATTTATAATAATGAAAGGCTGCTTCTATATTATATGCGAAAGTATAAGTGTAAAGAATTGATTTTAGGCAATCCTCCAAAAAGCTTAAAGCAATATACATGCTCAATCTGCCACTACTGCCTAGTTTACAAATTTCTCGCTTGATAATGAGTGGGAATCAATGCTAGCCACTGCAAACTGCTCCATTCCCGCGTTTTAGACTTTTCCTTTTTTCTTTTACTTTTTTTAAAAGTTGATAAAAATGAATAATGGGAAAAAAAGGGGAGGTGGGGAAAAAATTAGAGAAAAATAAAGTGGGCATAAAATTTCTTTCGCTTAGATTCCGCTAAACCTTCAAAATAAATGGCTGCTGTCGACATTCCGTTTTTTTTCATACCATTTCCTACCTTTTAAAATTATCCCGTTTAAGAACTTTAAAAAAATCAAGTCCTCTTCACTTTTTAAATCTGGTTTTAATTTTTCTTTATTTCAACGTTTTATTTTTCTCACACTTTCTCCTTCTGAATCAATGTTTAAAATTAAAAAAAAAAAAAAAGGATTCTTCTTTCTTTTTAAATGAAATTTTAATTTTAATAAATTAAAATTTTTTGCCTTTAATTTCAAAAATGAATGAAAAACATCGTGTAAATTTTACAATTCATCCAAATCATTATTAGTATTTTTTAACAACGACGAAAAAAATAAAAAATAAAAAGAACTAATAACGCGTATTCACTTTCAAAGAAAGATTTTAAATTTAAATTCTGTGAGATTTTTACTTAACTTCATCTTTTTTCTAATTCATTACATTTTAATTTTTTTCTAGATCTAATTTTTTTTTTCTACTTTAAAAACATCAATTCCCTTTTCACTTACAAATCGTTTTTATTTTTTATTTTTTATTTTTTATCCTAATTCGTTTATTTTTTCCTTTTCTTTTAATCATTTTTAAAGGTAAATTGTTAAAATAGTATTTAAATTCTCTCTTAATAGCTTTAATCCTTGTTAAGCTTTCATATTTCCTATAAACTATCCTCATCCACTTTCATTTAGCGTGTTTTTATTGTTTATTCCTAATATATTTCTTGCCTTCTGTTTAGTGCATAAACATTCTTACTGCAGACACAGGGAACCTTTTTCTACTAGCCCTTCTGTTCATCCATTTTATTCTTCTCTATACTTTTATTTTTATTTTTATATCCTTACTAAAGAAGAAAGTATGATAAGTAATTTCCCTGTTACTTTTTTTTGTACTTTTGATGGAGATGATAGCACCCAAGAATGGGAGAACTTAAGGCTACTTAGAGATGTCTCTGTGAACATTGGGCAGTACACTGCGGAGATTTTTCCAGGATTTTATGAGGAAAAAGGAAAAGCAATGGAGAAGAAAGAAGTGGAAATGATGTTTCCGGAGTACGCGGTGCCGAATGAAGAGAACGTTTTGGAGCAACCGATTTTTACATCTCTATCGCGTTGTTCTTCCTTGACCACCTTAGATGGATATTATTCTGATTATTTTATTAAAGAAGAGGAATCGATTCCTTCTCAATTTCCAAAAATCAAGTCCGTCAATTTAATCTACAGCCCCATGAAGGATTCGGGCATTGAATTAGATCCTTCTCATGGGTTTGCGACTGGATCGAAAGATAATGGAGCCTCAAAGAAACGAAATCGAAATTATCAAACTCCACACTCTTCCCATAAAGAATCCAATGAAAGTGAAAACAAAAGGAGAAAAGTTGCCTCGAGAAAAACAGAGAGAGTTTGTACCTATTCGAGAAAACAAAAAAACAATATTCCGGTTGATCAACCAGTTCAACTTCTAAACTCAGATGCCTCAGAATCCAAAGCCAAAGTCAGCCCAAAGAAAACCCAACAGAATGAGGAAGCGTCATCTTTATTAAACATAAATAAAAGGAAACAGACTTCAAAGCAAGTGAAAGAAATCCCTGCGGTAAACAGTTCTCAAATTCCTCAATCAACCTCCCAAAAGCGCAAGCAACCACCGCTCAACGAAGAGTCACAGCCTGAGAAACGCGTAAAAAAATCAATGTCAAAACGCCAATGTCATTGCTGAAAATGCTTCAAACCTCTTTTTAACACTAATTTCCTTACCTTATTCTATCCTTTTCTATCCCTTAATATCTTATCCTATCCTATCCTATCTTATCCTTTCCCACTCATTCCTATTATTTACTATTATTTACTAATGTTTAGAATAATTTACTTTTACTTACTCTTATCTCTCTCCCCCATATGCTTTCTTTTTTAGAAAAGAAGAAATTATCATGACATAATATTTAAAACGGACTTTTTTCATCTCTAAAAAAAGAAGAAAAGGAATCCTTATTTATTACTTACAGAAGCAAAATGAACTATAAAAAATGGAAGCGATTTCTATAATGAAACATGGGATGAATGAAATAATTTATCTTTTATCTTTTGCTAAATTTTAAGCAAATTAAAAACAACTTGGAAAAAAAAGTGCAAATGGGTGGTATGTATTAAATGTGACTTTTTTTTTCCCCATCTCTAATAAACACTGCCATTGACTATTTTTTTAAAAAAAAAGGAAAAAAAAAAAATATAGTCGAGGTGGCTTTTTTTTTTTTTTTTTGTAAAATTACCTTTTTTCGAAGTCGTCATATTGTTTTTCCGTTGAGTACAAGAGGTGCAAGCATAAATTCGCACCTTTTGGAAATAAGACATACATAATTTGACATTTTCACCTCCATTCATGAAATATCTAGTTCGTGATAGAGTTAAAAAAGCTATTTACTATATATACTTCTATCGCTAAAACGTAAAATTAAAACTTGGCTGTATTATTTAATTTTGTCTTGTGTGGGCTTTTTTACTATAGAATCTATGAAAATGACAATCTTTTCTTAAATGAGAAAGTTTAGATAAAATCTTAAGACCCACCAAATGAAAAAAAAAGAATCAAGATTACTACTTTTAGGCCTCGACGTTTAAACTACAAAACTAAATTTGTCGTTAAAGTCTTCTTTTCTCCTTTGTGAAAATTTGTATTATTTTCTGACTAATATAAAATTATATTTTCGATTTATCATGATATTGTTTTTTATTCAACAATAACAAAAAAAATCTTACTTTTATCGATTTTAGAAATGAAATACACGAAAATCTTAAAATTAAACCTGAAATCAGAAATATATTTAATATAAGATATAATTTTAAAAAAAGATATAATTTTTTTAAATTTGTAAATAATTTCATGTAGGACTTCAGTATGTCCATTGGAGAATTTTTAATAAAAGCTTTAATTTTATTTCAATTTATGTCATCACTTCTATCAATAGGGCAGGGGATTTTTGAGTGACATCGATTTGACCCTTGGAAACAAAAATTTTTTCAAATCATTTTTAAAAAATATTCTCTCATTAATATATAAATCAATTTTCTTTAAAGTGAGAAACTTTTTTAGGTTTATACTTGTGCGGGTGTTTTATAACCGAAATATGCATCGAGTAGTGAATGAGGGCAATCATGAATTTTCTAGAGCCGAGTTTTAAAAAGCGATATAAATGAGTGTAAAAAGATTTTTTTTTTCCCCCTAAAGTATTGCATTTTTTCAAATTTCAATCCAGTTTATCATCTCTTGAAAAAAATTCATGACAATCCATGTGTATCTAATGAATGAAATCGAAGTTTCATATTTCATATTTGTGTCGATCGATATATGTATATATATATTTCGTGTTGAAAACAGATCCTACAATACAAATGCATGGAAAAAAATTTACAATGGTCGAAGTAACAAATAGTGCTAATAAAAAAAAACGCTGCAATTGATTATTTTTTTCCTATTTAACAATAGACTTATGATTAAAGGCCATGACATTATGTAATGTGTGTTTAGTAATTCATGTGAAAACGCGTAAAATATATTCTTCATGGTTGTAAAAAGAGGAGGATCGAAAATTTGCAAATAGAGTGAAACGTTTTATAACAAACCAAATTTAGAAAGCGGAGGAGTTTATATATAGCTTCTATTGTAAAATTAAAAAAAATCCATTCAAGAGATTATATTTTTTTTTCTTTCAGCTGCTGAATAGCTTATTAAATGTCTTCTTAATAAAATCAGAATGTCCCAGATATTGATTAGATGCAGGAAAACTGTGTTTAGTAACAGGAAATCGAGGTAACTGAAAGAGGAAAAAAAGAGAACAAGTATCGTGAGCAATAAGGGGAATGAGGTTTCAATTTTTCATTTATTTTTTTTCTAAAATTTCCATTTGATATGAAAAATAAAATAAATAATATAATAAAAAATCTGAAAAATGAATTATATAGAGTTTCAACTATTCAAAAGCGTTATGAAAACAGTATTTCAACTATTAAATATGTTATTTTATTCACATACTTTGCTTCGGAACGGAGAGCCAGATGGGTGGTCAGCAAATGTAATAGGTGGATTATAATCACTAGGTCCTGGTAAATCGTCCTGTTCTACAGCAAATAATTCCCTTTTTGAAGTTGAAGCGTGATGATAAATTTTCCCTTTCTTCATCAGTTGTTTATGTGCATAAGCTACATTGTAATGCCCAGGAGATGGTGTATCCTTTGGAATGGGTTGAAATCTCGATTGTCTTGACAGAAAAACAGGTTTAGGTGAATCGGGGGAGAGTGAAAAAATATGCCCAATAGTTTTTTTTTTTTTTTTTTTCGGTTGGTTTTTGGTACTCCGCTGGGCCTGGTGTATCTACTCGAGTTGGAGGCATAAATCGTTCTGAAACACTCCCAAAGGCCGAAGTTGGGGTTCTGTTTTCTTCTTTGACAATCTGAGAGGCTATTTCATATTTACCTGGTCCTGGGGCACAAGTTTGAACGATAGAAGAGAATCTATAACCTGAAGAATCGAAAGGCTTGCGACTGACATGCATAGGTTTCTTTGAAAGGGTTGCTTTCGCAACATCATAGGAGCAGGGACCTGGAGTAAGTGTATCACTTGGCTGAGAATTGTAAGCAAATGGGGTAACTGGGGGCTTTGATGTCCTAGCGGGAGATTTTCCTTAAAAAAAAGTAAAGATTAAAGAATAAAAAAATTATAAAATTGTGAATTAATTTTTTGAAACCATACCATTATGTGTACATTGTAAAAATATATGAAAAATCTCATTTAATAACATTGTAAGTGCTTTTAAAAATTTCTCTAGTCCTATTTTCACATTTAAGTTAAATTTTTATTTTACCAAATGGAACGCATTTAGGGGATTCTGACGAAGGATGTGCCTGAGCGTTGTAGGTACCGGGACCTGGTATAGCCTACTAGAAATTCCTGGGATTAATTCCTACTATAAAAAAGCATCCCTGAAAGGTTTTTTCATTGAAAATTGAAAAGATGATAACCAGAGGCGTTACAAAGTACCTTTCTTAGCGCATCTGCAATGACGTATTCTCCAAATCGAACACACGTCTGACTGTTTATTTGTCGAAAATTCTTTATTGTCGATATATTCCACGGTTTTGAAATATTATACATACCAGGGGCTGGGTTTCCATTATCTTCCCATACATATCTTCGACTTGTCGATTTTCCAAAGTAGGTTCCTGCATTAGCACGAAGAAAGTCACCATGATTAGCCAATCGCTCTTTAGGATCGGACTTTCAAGGAAAAGGAGAAGTAAAAAAAGAAAAGAGTCAGGAAAATCAGAAATATGATATATGGGAAAAGAATAAAAATTTTAAAAGGCGACCTTTGAGTATTCGGAGGTTTTTTTTTTTTTTTTTTTTTTTTTTCTATGTAGTAATAGTTCGGCCCCCTTTTTACAAAAATCTCCACTATAAAAAAAGGATTGGATCTTCAACAAACTTTTCAAGAACAAATCTACCTCAGCTTTATGTCCAGAGCGCCTTAAAACTAATTGTCCATCTGAATACCGATAACAAGAAAGGAGTTAGTTAGGAAAAGTGTGTCTTTACCGGAGAACAGAAACCGATGACAATTTAATATTCTGAAACTTTGATGATGAGAAATATGAAATATATTTATAAAACCTTCTGTTTCTTCATATCCATAAGCTTGAGCACCATACGGTATGGATGGTGGCATGAATTTGCGTTTCCAGACAATTTTCTTTTTTTTTGTGTCATTGAATTTGTGTGACTTTCTATCTTTATCGGCTGAGTTTATAAATTTACCATCAACATTTGAAGTTGTGTATGATCCTGGACCAGGTGTTGTGGAAGGCGTTTGAGCAAACCTTGGTGACTACAAGTAATAAGGATACGGAAATGATCATCTTATATTTAGAATGAGCTTTAATAAAAATTAAATGGCCTATAGAGAAAGTAGAATTTGAACAGCGAAGAGGCATGTACAATACAAGCAATAAAAATATTCCACATACTTGCGAAGCAGCAAATGGGACAGCTTTCACAACTCGATGTGCTGTATCAGAATCTGAAATATCAAAGCTCCCTGGAGCAGCAGGACCTGAATTTTTCGCCAGTTCATCAAAATAACAGACACGTGGAGATTTTTGTAAAAAGGGGGCCGAACTATTACTACATAGAAAAAATTAGAATTTTATATGATTTAAAGAGAAGCTGAAAATAAGAAAATCACTTTACTAAATTTCTTCCCTAAAAAAAAAACACGAAGATACTACGTTATACGACATTTATTTTTACGCGAGTAGAATCACACTCTAAAAGACTTTTCCGTGAATAATAAGATTTTTTTTTTTTTTTTTTTTTAAAAGAACACAAAAGTTTACCAGAATACTTAATGAAAGTGATAATAAAGCATCTAGAAAGTAAAATAACCTTGAATTTTTGTCAGGAGAACTGGGTGGACATTCATAATAGCCCGGGCCTATGTTTTCACTAGTTGCCTTGTTCGGTTCAATGCATACTCTTTCACTTCTTGAATACATATCTAGACTTAGGATGGAAGGCGATTATCTATGTTCATGAATTTAGAATATACCTTATTTAAAAAAAAAAAGGCAAATGGAGTACAATTAGAGGAGAGTCAGAAAAAAAAAAAAAAAAAAAGAGAGAAAGAATATTATTAAAGTATATAGAGGGAGAAAAAAAGGCTAAATTTTAAAGAAAGGACATTGTATTTGATCAAACCAAATACACACAAAGGATTTTTTTTTTTTTTTTTTTTTAAATATAATTTAAAACTTAAATCCAAACGATAAGGTCGCGTAAAACCACCTAGTAATCGGTCTCCTTAAAAAAAAAAAAAATTCTAAACCCGTTTTTCAAAAAATAAACAAATTCGAAATATATACTTTTTTTTTTTAAATCGCATCCCTTTTGGTCAAGTTTAAAGAAAAAGCGGAAATAAAATCATAATTTATTCTATCTTCTACTTCATTTTACGATATGTATACTACATTTTACTTTTTATTCTTTCCATTCCTCGTTTAATAACCTATCCTATGAACATTCTCAAATCATTTTTTATCCCCTTTTACAAATGTCAGACGGATTACATTAAAGTATCCGCATCAAAAAACGCATCAATGTAAAATCAACAATAATTTCATTTTAGTTTTTTCTTTTACTAAGTTACATGCTTTCATTTTGTATTATCCAACTCCCCAAAATAAAAAAAAACTAAAATGCTATCGGAGAAAGTATGTATTTATATAATATGATGTGATGAAGATGTAGTATGGATTTATTTTAACCAACGAATTTTCAAATATTTTTTACACTCGATATCCCCTCCGTACTTAACTTCCACGTAATATATAAATTCATGGGTTGAATTTTTTTAATGTTTTTTATCTTTCCTTAATTAGGAGAGACTATTGAGAATTCACTTTGGACATTCCTCTTCCAGTTTCCACTCTGAAAAAAGCCCATTGTTAAGATCCTCCTCCCATATTCAAAAAGAAGATCAACGTGGTTCTCTCTCTAGAAATGCTTCATTTATTCGTTCCCCATGTAAGCTCATTGATACTGAAGAAGAGGTTCTGAAGTTTTTTAATAAAACCGGAAACGTTCAAGGGGAACTCAATGAAACTATTCGAAAAGTAAATCTTGTAGTAGAACAGCTTCTTAAACGTGGTTCAAACCTCAATACTATTCATACAAAATGTGGTATGCCGATCCACGAATACATTTTTTAAATCCTGTAGAAGAAATTTTGTTTAAAAACTTCTCTCCATCTATTAGCTAAATTTAGTTTTATTTTATTCTCCATATTTAGAAACACTTGAAAGGACCACAAATCTATTCAAGGTATGCTTAAAATCTCGAAATTCACCATTTCTTATTAGATGCAAATATATATTATTGGAAATGAACGCATATTTATGGTTCTATTTCTACTCTTTTTTTTAAAAAATTAATGCGATTTTTTTTTTTTTTTGTTTTAAGTCCTAAAAAAATAAAACTTTTGTTTCATGTTTTTTTTTTATTTCTAAACTAGCGGCAAGCAAACGAACACGTAGAACTGACTAAATGTTGGTATAAATCTATTGCTTCAAAGTACTATTGCTGGCTTATAATAGGCGCCATACCGATACTAGCACTTGTATTCATATTTTATCGTTATTACTTTACCACACATAATTAACTGTATGTTGATCTTTTTTCTAATGAAAGTAAATATGGATCAAAATTGTAAGCTTATTAAATAATAATGGATTACCTTTTGTACTTCTAAAAAATGAAGAAGGTTGACTTTGATTCGAAGCTTACTGAAAAGATAGGATTTGCTATTACAAAAATAATTTCTGTAATTCAGGTGTTTTTTTATTTTTTCATTTTTTTATTTTTTTTGAAGGAAAAGCATATTATCATATCATGAACTTGAGATAAAGTGAAAAGAGATTTCAATGTTAATTAAAAATATACATTTTTCGTATTTTTTCTTTTATTTAATCGATCACTTAAAAACGCCTTCTCTACTTTATTATGGTTTTTTTTCAAGGGTAAAGAAAATGTTTAAACATTCAATTATGATGGATAATATTTTAAGAAATCATCAACAACAACAAAGTATACTTTTTAATAAGTTGCTTTGAGAACCTTTTGTTCATATCCGAAATGGAAACTTTTTTAAAAGAATAAAATTGATGTAGAATTACACATACGGGTTAGCCGCATTCTGAACATAGTTGGCTTAGATAAGCCTAATAGACCAACGAAGCTCACATTTATTTTGTAATGAAAAAAGTGATTATACACATTCCATGCACACGTAAAGTAGGCTTGTTAACTATTTTTTTAGCTTAATAATATAAGCAACGAGATTAAAGTGGTGACGGAGTTGGAGACGTCTGTTGTATAAAGAGCATGGTTTGTGTGCTATATTGCCATCACTATTGATGATAGTGATTTTCTAATTATTTTATGATCAAGTAAAATTTATTTAGCATACGTGATCAAAGTTTGACACCGACTCATGTATTTTTTTTTTTGGTAGCTGTTGTTTTATTTCTTGTTTCTTTTCTTTCCAGCACAACTGCCGCAACAACAAACATCACTACTTCTACTACAACCATGCCGTGTTTTTTACCTTTTTTTTTTTAATAAATACATTTTTTCGTATTAGGAATATACATATATAAAAATACCAAGTTTATGTATGGAAAAAAATCACACTCTTTGTAATGTCAAAAATCTCCAATAAACTAAGGATACGGCCTTTTTTTTTTTAATTTTACTTTTAGAACGTATTAATTTCTGCTTTCTGCTTTCTGTTTTTTTTTTTTTTTAGAAGGCGCCACTTTTCGTTTAGAAATGGGTGCTGCAGATCGTAAAACTTCCTTTTCAAAGGATGCGCTTGCACAAACGAGATCACAAGTGAAAAAAAAAGCCTCTTCAAGGTACAATTTATCTTTTTCCGATTCATCTTTATTCCTATTATGACTATCATTATTCTCTTTATTCTTCTTTTAGTCTTCCATTTTTTATGGATGAATTATCGTAACATCTTTTTTTTTTTTTTTTTAGGAATTAATGGAAAAGGCAGAAGATGAGGATTTGATGAACCATTTCCATGCAGAAGCTTTAGCTGCAGTAATGAATCAAGGAGTACGGACGGCTTTATTAAAAGGACGTTATTTAAACGTAGCCAACAGTAATAAAGGTTCGTTTGTCGTGAACTTAAATTAAGACAACTATGTAGTTTGTTTCTTTTGTTTCATTTCAAGTTGGGAACGATGATTTATTTTATGCTCAGATGCTCTCTTTAAAAACTTTTTTTTTTTTTTTTAATCCGCGGACATAATGATTTTTTTTGATTCTTTGATTCATATATATATAATTATATTATATCTGTAGACATTTCAAGTTTGATTCAACAACATCGAGATGAGTTCATGCATCAAATTTCACAAAGGAGTTTGAACACCAAGCGTGAAATGAAGTCTTTATTTCAACATGGGTAATTAGTGTCACGAAAAAAGAAAAAAAAACTTTTTTCCTAGTCTTACAAATGCGCATTCTGCATTCATTATGTAATATCTATCTTTATATTCTGAATTTAAAGGACCTCAAGGATAGGGTTGAAACTCAAACACATTTACAAGATTCAAGGGGTTAGTACACTAATCAAACTTTTTTTTTTTTTTTTTTTTTTTTCCTCCTTTCTACGTTTCTGTGTACCTAGTTCGGGGATCATTCATCGATTAGGAGAACAAATCTCACATGTCACCTTAGAACTATGTTATAGTTCAGAACGATTGTATTCCGTAAACTTTGTGAACGATGGATGTGCTTGGGATTTACTTGAACAAGATGATTTAGTAGGGCTTTTGTCTAGGTTTGTATATTCTAAACCCCTTCCTGGTTTCTTTTTTATTTTATTTTTAAATCCTTTATAAATGTTTCTCCTTCGTGTTCTTTTGTATGAATAAAACGTAAAAGCCGGGTTGATGTATGACTGACTTTCATCTTCTTTTTTTCAATTTAAATTTTAAATTTTTTGGGGGGTCACTTCGATGCTCTATCACATACGGCTTTGCTTCTGGTGTGAATGTAGGAAAATGAATTTATGTCGACCGTTGGACTCGAAAGTCGTTCAACTGTCGGGCCCACGGTCGGATTTTATATTACGTCCGAAACGTCCGGACTTAGATGCATGGGGATGCGTGTATGCGGTGCGAGGATGCATGCGGGCCTTGTTAAGTTCGGTTCCGTTGGACTTGGAGTTGTTGGAACTGGCCCATGCACATGCAGTGAAAATGATGGAAGCACCTAACGTCTCTGGATTGCAATTGTTGGCCTTGATCTTGGATGAGTTGCATGAAGGGTCTCAAATGCTTTCGGAAGTCATCACCTATCCGATGCAAGCGTTCCCTTTACTAAAAAAGAAGTTGTGGGCCTTAGGGTATCATCATGAAGAAGGTGAAGGTCAATTTGTGTTGAATGTGCTTGAACAAATGAAACTCAAATGGATGGAAACGTGTCGCTGCATGTTTGAATTTTCGTTGCCTCCCTTGGTGGGGTGGCGTGTTGGGTTGCATTTCGGTAAAGCTTGTATCAAAGACGTAGGGTATCCAGGAGAGGATCCGTTTAGTTTTGGAATAGGACATGATCATCATGTCTATTACAATGGCACTGCTACGTTTTATGAACACTACGATCAACGGATTCCTTATAATGGGATAGGGTTAAGAACTTTTGCCATTTTGATTGATTTTTATAAAGGGAGTTTACATTTAGGTTGTGGTAAAACCTTGTTACCTCCAGCGTTTGGCTACGGTGCGTCACATTTTTCTAGTGACGTGCAAAACACTCAAGCACAAATGATAAAAACACGGCTGTTGATTCCAATGTTTGCGTTGGAAGGGAAAAGTATGGAAAGGACAAAAGATCAAATCGAAATGCGCGTGAATTTCGGTTTGTATCCATTTCAATGTACCATTCCTAGTCAATCTATCAATGCTTTACTTGCTTTGAAAGACCCTACTACGTTTGAAACGAAAAGTGTTTTTGAACCACCTAAATTGGATGCCAAAGATAAAGAAGAAGAAGAGAAATTGTACTTGGCATTTGAAAAAACTCAATTTCGTACGGCCATGGTTTCTGAAGAAGATCGATCATGGAGTCAATTTCCACCTTCGGTGTATCGTCGTTCCCTCGCAGCTACCAAAATTCAACGAGCGTTTCGAATATTTCGTGGACGTAAGTGGCGCAAGCAATTATGGATCACTCAAACCAATGCAGTGATTAAAATCCAACGAGCAGCACGAAAACGATTAGCTATCTTGCATCAAAAACAATATTTAGCAGCGAAGATCATTCAAAAAAATTGGCGTAAATCCATGTACCTTCAACTTCGTCTAATGAGTAAGTTGATAAAAAAAACTTTTTTTTTTTTTTCTTTCTAAAAGTGTAATTTTTATGAATTGACATAAAGAATTTAAAAAAAAAAAAAAAAAAAAGACTCTAAT
>JADGJU010000189.1:516-14033 GCA_026937265.1 Coelomomyces lativittatus
TAATGCCTTTTCTAGCTCGTTATTTTTTTTTTCGCGTTTATCAGTCTCATCTGGAAAGAAATACGAATTTAAAATTAAAAAAAATGTAAATACTTTAAAAAGATTTAAAAACATAACTCATCTGACTATTACGTATTTTTTTAAGTTCACCCTTCTCCTAGTATTTTTACTTTACATAAAACTTTATGCATGTCTGGACTTTCACCTCCAAATTCAAAGAACCAAGAAGAACAAACTCCTTCAATACCTTCTAATTCCTTGCTCAGGAACTCAGAATTGTCTAAACCACCTCCATCCAGTTCCTTTTCGGCAGGTCGTGTATATATTCCCGCTTTAAAGCTTTACGGAACTTTACGTTACCTGGGTGAAATTCATATCCGTCCAGGGGTTTGGGCTGGAATTGAGCTTGACAAGGAAGGTGCTGGAAGGAACGATGGTTCATTAGATCAACATGTATATTTTCAATGTGCATTGAATACGGGGATTTTCATACCATCCTCAGGATTTGAGTTTGTAAATTCTGTGGATAAAAGCTCTAAAGGCAATTTGGAAGAAGCAATTTCAAATTCAACAGTAGAGAAACCAAGAAAGTCCATGATTCCACGTCCAGCGTCAATATCATATGTTCCTAACACTTCAAATATAAAAAAGAATTCCTCCGATAGAGCCGATGATTCTTTAAAACTTGACTTTATTTCCGCGATACCTAAGGCACCATCAATCCCATCCACCCCACCAAATACACCTTTAATAAAAAAAAATTCTTTTAAATCTACAAAAAAAGTGATTAAAGGAACGCACGTAGAGATAGTGGAAAATGCTGAAGACATAACTGATCAGGGAAAAAACAGTAGCCCTAATAGTCTAAGCCCCCTATCTCCACCAATCCCCCAAGCAAAGCTTGAAAGTAAGCTAAAGCGTCTCACCTTGACCGTATCCCCAGCTGATTTACGTGATTATATTTCGCAATCATTTAGTCAAAGCGACGAACATAATATAAAACAAAATGGTAGTCTTATTGTTAGTCCTTCGATACATGAAAGTTCTCAACTGAATTTACTACCTTCTCCTGCAGAAACACTTCGTCCACAAAGCAATGCCTCTAAAAAACAAGATTCCATATCCAACTTTGAGAAGGAGGGCTCCATAATATTCTCTGGAACTCTTCCAGTAAACAGAGAAAATGAAAATTCCGCGCTCTTAAAAGGCTTTGTAGACTCATCTGATCCAATGAATGAGTTCAAAATGAATAATCTGAAGTTGGAGTTGGAAGTCGTTCAATCCGAATTAAATTTAAAGAGGAAACAATATAAAGATCTTCAGGAAAGATACGAAAGCTTACAAAATGATTATGCTGTGGTATCAAATGAAAGTAAAGAAGTTAAATTTTATCTTTCAGTTGCTGAACAGGCACATTCTGGCTGTAAGTCCGCTCAATTAGAACTTGAAAAAAAAAATAACGAGCTAGAAAAGGCATTAGAATCCAAAATAATTGAAAATGCGCAATTAAAAGCAAAAATTGCCGCTTCTAAAGAAGGAAGGATACAAGCAATGTCAGAGTACGCAGATTCTATTGAAATCCTTATGAAAGACTTGCGTCATTTGCAATCTAAGTATGATGACTTGGTGAAGCAAGTAAAATCAAGTGAAACTAATCTGATTTTATCTCAAAGTGCATCAATTTTACCTTTGATACTTCAAGAAGATTCTGATACACAAACAGGAGAAGAAAAAAAATAAAAAATAGTACTGATACTCTTGACCAATTCTATAATCGTTTTTTAAATATTCTAGAATGGTTCTTACGAAATTAATCATAATCATATCTTTTTCACCTTGGAAAAATTCTTACTCATATTAAGACATTAGAATAACATTCCTAGTTTATATATTTAAAAAAAATATCTTTGCTTTTGTTTTTACGCTTTGATTTTAGATATTTCCTTACAATCAATTCCTTGCATTAATGAATTACTATACCTTAAAGAGGAATCAAATTTTAGATATTAAGCTTTAGAAAGTGGGGAAAAAAAAAGAAAAACCTTTTTTAATGAGCGCATTTCTTAATTTTTTTAAAATATCTCAATTGTTTTTACTAAACACGCTCGAACGCGAAAAGAATCAGGATTTAAAAAAAAAAAGAAAAATACAGAATTGAAGAGCATATGGTATACATAAATCGAAAGATAAAGAAAAACTAAATAAAATTAAAGTTTCAGGTAGTTCACGCGGTATCATTAAGTTGTTCCCAATTATCTACAAAAGAAAATGATGAAAAAAAAAAAAAAAAAAAAAAAGAGATGAGCTAACATAAGGCCATCATAAATTATCTATTTTACAATATATAATGTTGAACCTAATGTGCATACACTTATGAAAGTGATATGGCGCCTCGAGTGTAAAAAAGAAAAAAAGAAATACCCTCTGTAATAGTAATCCAATAAAAATAAATCGATGCGTAAGAACAGGTACACAGCAGAGTACCAAAAGCTCTCCCGTCTATATAGCACGAATACAAAATATTACAGAAAACTAAAAGCATTAACTTATTTTTACAAATTTGAGATTCATATAACACAAATTACTCGACAGACATCTGTCTCATGTTATATTAGAATTAGCCTGAGTTGAATTATTTAAAATCCATACCAACAAAACTACCAGTAGAGGTGCATAGATATGGACTCACATAAAATAAAAATATCTCGCTCGTTATAAACAGTCCAAAGGCCAAGAGAAGTAAACCTGCACAATACAACCGTAATTAATATCAATGTGACAAATATTTTATTCCATAATTTCAGAATGGAACCACTATTGTGTTTGCTTATCTATTTTATTTATCATCATGGAATTTATTCTTTGATAGGGGATTTGAAAAAAAAAAAAAAAAAAAAAAAAAGTAACATAGGGAATATGTAAGAATAGATTTCACATGCCTAGTGCCTTTCTTTCACTTAATTGTGAAAAGACTAAAATGAACTGAGAAACTATGTAAGCCACAAAAAATACTACCGGTAAAAAAAAGCATAAAATAAATAATGCCCATGATCCCAACACTTCAGGTTCTACCAGCGTTTTGCCACTCCACTGAAAGGCTGAGTCACTTATAATATAAAAAGTAAGCAGGAAAATGAATAGTGAACTAAATAATATAATCTACAAAGAAAAATAAACACTTTGGGTTAGAAAGAAACAACAATATACTAAGCATAAAAAATAAAAATAAAAAATATATATAGAAAAATTAGATTGAAAATGTATCAAAATAACCAAAGGTAATAATTGGCACTAATTTTTCCCTTCGAGCATCAACATGCTTGAAAAACATATATATTTAAATAAATTTTATTTTAAACCTTTCTCTAGTATCATTTTAATTAATAAATCAAGATGTGGTTTAGGAACTGCTGCGTACGCAAATTGATCTCTTTGAACCATCTTCTACCCATTGATACACTAATTTGAAAAAAAAAAAAAAAAAAAAAAAAGGCAATTTTTATTAGTGTTTATATCCTTATTATAGCTATAAAGGTCCTATTCCAAACTTTTTTTAATTGTTTAATTTCGTTTCATTACAATTTTTTATTTAACTGTATATATTAATATTCATTACAATAACTACGTTTTTAAGGGTGTGTGAGTGTGTGTATATGCATGGAAGTGGAAGGGAAATTTGATTTGACACCCAAAATAAAGGGCCCTATTAAGAAAAAATATATACATTCATACCTGTTAACCCATTTAAAAAAAGAATCCAATATGTGACTGTTGTCAAACTAGCGTGTAAAATTGATGTCCACTACATTTTAAACAACAGTTTAAACTCTTCAGTTAGATTATCATCATTAAGCTTTAGAATTTCGTGTTTTCTGGAACATAAATTATTAAGTATAATTTAAACTAGGTCTGTTCTCGATTGATTAAAATAATACTCACCTTTCTAAAAGTTAAAAATCCGTTGGAAATACCTGGACCCATCAAGCCAGCATCAGCGAAAGTTTGAGATAGAAGACCACCTATGTAAGCACCTTGAAGCAAATAAAGTTCGACTCTTCCTAAGACATATTCCAGGCATGTTAAAGTAATGTTTTTTTAATAAAAAGTTGATCAAACTTTTTAAAATTTGAGTTCTCATGGTGAAAAAAAATAAAATGAAAGGTTTGATTGAAATTTATTTACCCTACCTACTGCTGCTTTCCGTGCATGCGCTTTGTAAATTGAGAAAATTATCAATGTGATGGACAGGATACAAATAAGCATATCCACTACAAAAAAAATTAAAAAAAATAGAATTGAAGAAAATGAAACTTTTATTAGCAATTTTGGTCAAATCGGTCTAGTATTTAACCAAAATTAGACTTGTATTTAATTTAAGGTTGATTTGTTATTTTATTCATTTTATTTTAAAATTAAAGTAACATAAAACTCATTTTTTTACAATTTTACCGAAATCTTGTAGCCACATAATGCCAAATGTAATCCCCGACAATGAACAGGTTTGTTTTAAATTTTCATTAAATAAATTACATAGCGGAAATGGCGAGGAGCCTTCGCAAAGACTTTTAAAGGAAATTCCTTCGCTACTTAATATTGCCATTTGTATCGAAAGAGCTCATGAGTTAAGGTCTATTTTAGCTTGATTTCTAGGGTAAATTTAGTGAAAGCGCGAATTTTTATTTTTTATGAAGAATTAAAAGTATTAAAATCTTTAAAAGTATTAATGAATGCCTGTTTTGATTATTTATACTGAAATTTTTTCTCAAGAGAGGAAAATGAAAAACGGTTTGCAGTAATTTACAAGACTGAATGAATTTTTTTTTTATTTAACTCCTAAGCTTTTCTCGATAGTGTGCATAAAATTGATAATGATTTTTTATTTATATGGTCTCTTTATATTTAAGATGATCTCTGCATTTTCTTGGAAAATGAAAATGAAAATGAAAATGAAAAGAATTTAAGTATCTAAAGGGGTCATTTTTAGGAGTTGAAAAAAGATTTTAAAAAAAATTTACTTTAAAAGAAGATCCGTTATAAAATTCATTCATGTCTAATTTACTCTCACAATTTAAAACGTTTTTATTTATTTTTTCGCTAAGTTTTATGCTGCCTCGCACCTCATGTGTAAAATCCAATACTAGCAACTTGTGAAAAATTCTTTGATTCATTTCTTTTTCTTAACATTCATTTTTATGACATTCATGTTTTTGGTGCAACCAAAAACAGGACTTTAAGCTAGGAAAAATAATGATTAAAAGGCACTTAAAAGCCATGTCGCACAAAGAGAAAAAAAGGGAGCTCAAATTTTATTATCTCACTACTTTGTGAAACAGTCCCCAAGCTCGAGAATTTTGAGAGCCCTCAACTTTGCATATAGATCACGTATATTCTGCTTCTTCCTTTCAAGTTTAATTGTGAAAGCAAGTACTTCTATTAGATAAATGCTCTATAATTGCATATCAATCACTCTCTTAACTGAAAAAAATGAAAAATTTATTGAATAAGAAGAACTACTAAGATAAACTTTAAGAATATAGATTCAGACATTCAAGTAAAAGCACTTTTTTAAAAATTATGATTTCTGGATCTCTCATGCAAATTAAAAATTCTTAGATGAAAACCATTCTGAATCCCAATTTATGCTTCAAATATTTCTTACTAGTATTATTTAAAAATAAAAAATAAAAGATGAGTAAAGCAGCTTCTACTATCTGGAGAGAAACACAGTTACAAAAAAATTATAGATGAAAAATATATTTAAATAACAACTAAAATGCTAGATTTCGAAAGATTCTCTGTGGAATACGTATCTAATTGCGTTTCTTATATTTAATAATTGCTTCCTCAATATGCTTCCTGAAAGTATGGAGTTGTGAAGTTTTAGAGATTGCGAATGTAAAAAAAGAATGAGGTTCCTCGTCTTCCGATTTTTGAGTATATTTTAATGTAAAAGTGTTAGTAATAAAACTCGGTTCCACTGAAATTATTTTAGGATTTATGTATTCAAGCAAGTTATGAGAATTTTCTAAAGGAAAAAAATGAATCTTCCATGTTCCCAATGTAAGTCCTTTCAATTCAACTTTGCACACAGATTCGTTACCAAAATTAAGTTCCGTAGGATTAAAACTAATTCCTGGAGGAGCCTGAACTTTGACCTTTATATTTTTTAGATCGGAGGGAGTACTCAATTCGAATGAAATCGTTTCATTTAATGTGATGTTTTCAGGCATATGACTCAAATCCAAAAAATTAGTTCCATGTGAAGCCATTTTTAGTTCTTCATTACAAACTGAGTCCCAAAGCTCATGAAGTAAACTTTCTGGGGCAGTTTGATGCTTTTGTAGAAATTCAGACTTTGAAATCAAATGAGAATTCCCATTATGAACCGCTGCATTAATGTCTAGTATGTCGTCGATCAACAGGCGTAATTCTGCTTCTGAAAACAAGTAGCCTGGATTCTTTTGACAATAAACTGAACAGTATGCATTTTTCAAATAGTCTATGCTTTGATCTTGGTCCTTAAAATTTATGGTGGAAAGTAGGAGTCGGAATGAATGTACAAAGTTCATTAAAGTCAAAGGATACCCAAACCAGCTTATATATTCGGATAAAATAAAATTATTTATAGGATCACATAGGTATTTGGCAACTTGGAATCGAGACAAATGAGGAACTGTTTGCAAAAAATTTGCAATAGCAGTTGAATGAGGTTGAAGAGATTCTTTCTCAATAAGGTCTAAAATTCCATTTTCAGGTATTTCATTAAATTTTCCAATCCTATCCAATGAAAAAACTTGGTTGCAACCCAATTTTTTTAAAGAAAAAGTTGAAGGCAATAATTCAAATGATTTGAGAGAGAGTATCGTGCGAATTTCGAAATAATCGTCTTCAATTAGTTTTGCGATAACAAGTAAATCTTTGAAAAGTAGGATATGACAAGGTTTCACTTTATTATTCTTCAAAACCTGCCAAACAGCTCCTCGACATATAAAAGAACGTGAACCGGTTTTTAAAGTGCGCAGACTCATGATTTTACTAACATTTTTGTGTAAACCAACTGAACTATTTTCTATATCCACTTTATCATCGATGTCAGGAGATAAGTGTGATATTTCTTTTTCAATATCACTTGAAGTTGAAATTGAAGTCCATGAAAAATCTGAAGTAAGCGTCTTGTATAAAGCATGGGCTTTTAATACGGATTTAATCTCCACACTACTAGCTAAAATCAAATTATTTAAAAAAGTGTAATATGCCAAAAGATGATCCGTTATGAGTAAGAAATAAAATTCTAAAGAAATAGCCTGTGCAGGTGGCCATTCTAAAAATTCGTCTAGCATTTGCTTCAATTCAGGAGTTTTTGAAGCCTTTTTAAATACATCATCTGCGGTTTGCTGTTGATGGTTGAATTCAGTATAAGACTTCTTTAATGATTCAAAGTGTTCCAAAAGTATAAAAGATATGGTTTCTACTTCATTTGCTTCTAGCATTAGTTGATACATAGAATTGTGATATGTAAAAAGCTCTGATAAGTTACGAAAAATGGCCATTTCCTCCTCGCTGGATATCTTTTTACAGTCTTTTATTATTTTTTGCCATTTGCAACAAACATTGAGGTCTTCACAAAATCTCTTTTCGGAAAGCAAAAACTTTTCAATAATTTCCACAAATTTAGCTTGAAAATTATCTAAAGTCTCCGAGGGAATTTTTTTGCTTATTTCTATTGAAGAATCGCTCGTAGAATCCTCTTGAAGTTCGCGTAACTTGCTTGGATCAAATTCGAGCCTTTGTAAAGTCAAAGTTTTTCTCATTGTTTGTTGAAATCGATTGATAGATTTGAGCATCAAATCCGAACCTTGGATTTTTTCTTTTCCAAGTAAAATTTGAGAATTTGGACTGCACTTTTGAGCTGGAGGGACATATTTTCCTTCAAAGTAAGAAGAAGGAACTTCAGGAAAGGGGTGTCCATTCCAACCTTTTTTTCGACAAATGGCATCGAATAATTGAAGTGTCAATATAATTGGTCGAGGATCAGAAGAAGAAGAAGTCAATGATAATAAAGAAAAGATATGTTTTTCTTGAAGGCCCAGTGTTTTGCAACAAAGTAAAAACCATAAAATTTGATGAATTGTATATGAAGCTCCGGTAAACGATACGCAACACGAAGGTTGCCTTAACATAGCGATTTTTGACAATTTAAAAAGTAACTTTCCGCTTCTTATAACATTTATAAACGAATCGCAAGTTAAGGGGGCCTCATTGGTGACATGGATGAGCCTAAAAAAAAAATTGAAAAATTTATCTACAAAATTGAAAAAACTCAGAAAATACTTGAAAAAAAAAAAAAAAAAAAATCTTTCGCGGAGAATTGCTTTATTTATTTATTTATTTATTTATTTATTTATTTATTTATTTTTTATTTTATAGCTCCCATTAACTTTTCTAGTGGGTCTATAAATTGAAAACTTTTCAAAATTAATTGAATTACCATATGTATACGGCATAAGAAACATCATCCATTAATGCGCATTCTTCTCGGGCTATTTTTTTTTTCAACTCTTCCATAGGTATCGGCTCTAGTTCCTCGACTTGTTTCGCGTTTAGGATAGAAGAAGTATTTGAGTCACTTTTAACCAAATTCGTAAATCTTGCTTTTAACTTTGAGAAAAAAAAGCTTGACTTTGGTGAATCGTTTGGGGAATGAACTGAATTCACATGAACAACTTGAGGGACGATATTTAAGGAAGAAAAATGTATAGAGTTAGATGAGGAATGAGTATAAGTAATAATATCCGATTGAGGGGAAGGAAGACTTAATTTAACATCCGCTTTTTCATTTTGATTAAAAACCTCGAAGAATCCAGCGTGCTGAAGATTTGTATTTGGTGAGTAAGAAAAGCTTTTACTTCGTGGCTGTGTTTTGGTTTCCCTCGAAATGACATCCATTGAAGATGAAGTATAGATACTCACGACTGTTTTGTCCGTTACCTATTCAGATCGAAAGTAATAGGTTTGCCTATAAATCTTTAAGTCAATTTTAAAGTTGGAAAGGAGGTATCCAATTTCTGGAATAGTCTTTCTCTACGCTATTTCCTTTGGAGTTTCAGTGGAGAATTTGCTTGGAATACTAGGGAAGTTGGAAAAGAAAAAAATAATAATCTGCAAAATTTAAATTTGAAATTATGACGAAGGAAAAAAAGTATTAAATTTAATATAAAAAAAAAAAGAAAAAAAAAAAGACCATGATCGATTATTTTCCACCTTCCTTTCCACTTTCTTTACATATGATAATCATGGTTTCCTTTTTTGGTACTCAGTTTGTTGCACGCGTTTTTGTCAAGTTGAAGAGAATTTGTCTAAGGCAACAGGAAGAAATTTCAAAAAGTTTTCAAAAATTTTTATTTATTTTTTCGATTCCCTTCTTTTACCTTTTTTGATGTAATGTCTTCAAAAAAGTTTATTCCTATAGAAATACTCATTAAAACATTCACCTTTATTTTCGGTAACCTAAGAAACCTTTATGATAATACCTCCTCCATTTATTCAATTTACACTTCGAAATTCAGCAAATACGCGTCGAAGATTTTTTTTTTTTTTTTTGGATTTAATTCAAAAAAAAAAAAAAAACCCGTAAAAATGACAAAGATAACAAAAAAAAAATTCATTTGTAAAGAGGAAAATGAATGAAGATCATAAAAAGTGAATATACCCTTTTAAGCTAAAATTGGGACATTCAATGATTTATTTAGTCGAATGTGATGTACATAACAAAAGAACATTTTCAAAATCAAATTACAAGGACTAAAAATAAATATTGATACCTCCAACGACAAAAAAAAAAAAAAGAACGGAAAAAAGAAAGTGCGAATAATTGAAAAAAAAATGTTAGTGAAGGAAAGGAAACTTTCAAAGAATTTAAAAAAAAAAAAGATTTAAATTTAAAAATAGCTGTCCAAATTGCTTTTCCATTCAATGCATTGTCTTGGGCTTATGACTGAAAACATGCTTAGCCCGAAAGATCAAAGAACACGTTGGGGATGGCAAAATAATGTGAAGCTTACATTGAAATGCATTCAACACGAGGATGGCTGTAATGGAGTTTTATTCTGACATGTACGTTGCTGAATAAAAATGTAGAAGTAGAGAGGCGCTAAGGCGAAGAGTCAATGGACCAATTCTTTGTGAATACGAGGCAGCTAATTAACTTTCTGAATTTTCTAACAAAGGGAAATCTATTCGAATTAAAAAAAAAGAAGGAGGGAAAAATAAGTGGAGTTTTTTATTTTTTTTTATTTTTAGGAGAAAAATTAAAGACTAGAGTGTTTCAATTGTATGCTTCTATCTGATGTTTATTATTTTTAAAAGGGGATTAAATAAGAAAATGAAAAAAGCCGCATAAAACTCTATGCACTAAAAAGAGCGTAAAATTTAGATTTTCCTAATTTAAAAAAAAAAAAAAAAAGGGAGAATGAGAGGTAAAAAAAAAAAAATGAATAGATGGAAAATATATGCATATACGAAAGAGCGAATACATTAAAATTGAGTAAATCCCTGACTTTGAAACCCCATTTGTGATAAGCCACGTTGACTAAAATCTTCGTCTTCCATGGGACCTACATTGTTTGAAGTGGTAAGATGCGATGGATGAGGATGATTATAATTTTGGTTCATTTCACTGTAATACGAGGCTTGGGAAGGAGACAATGCAGCATCTAAAAGGGTAGAGGAGGTCATGGGATCGGAAGAATATGCTCCTTGAGCCTGGTGACGTGAACCAATAGAATGTTGACTATGTAAATAATCTTGAGTAAAAATACTTACTTGAGAAAGCGATTGGGAAACCATAGTAACAGGATCAAAATATTCCTGACCGAAAACTGTTTGCTTAGTTTCATCGAAACGATTTAAATCGGGGGCCATGGTTCCATTGGCCCCATTGGCACCAGTACCGAAATAAAACCGACGTAATCGATCTTCATTTAGATTAAATGGACGCTTGGGTCGACTTAATTGAACCATGGAAGTTTTTAAATTTCCTAAAGGCCCTTCCACTAACAATGATTTTTCTTTGAAAAACGTTAGCAACTGATGCCATAACCCATGTCGACTTAAAACTTTGGGATTGCCTAAAATTACAATGCCATACTTGGCTCTAGTTAAACCTACATTCAAACGACGCGGATCGTCTAAAAACCCGATGCCTTGATGTTCATTAGAACGAACACAACTTAATAAAATGTAATCTTTTTCACGTCCTTGAAAGGCATCCACGGAAGCGACTTCGATTTCTTTGTATAAATCTTTTTTTAAAGCACCATTGGACTGCATGTAGTTCACAATAAACAGCCGTTGACCTTCGTATGGGGTAATGACTCCGATTTGGGAAGGTTGAACTCCACTTTTTAAAAACTTAGTGACTATTTTTTCACAATTAGTGGCTTCAGTACGATTCAAATAAGAAGTACCACTGGAAGAGATTTCTTCTTGACCGTAGCAAGCATAAAAAAACATGGGTGTATCTGACTGTGGCCAAGGGAAATCCACGTTACTTCGTAAACGTTCTTGATTGGTCACCCCATTTTGCAAAGAACCTTCATAAAACATGTTGGAAGGGAAACTTGATAAACAAGGGTGCATGCGGTATTGTACTTGTAATCGTAAAGGTCGCAATCCAAGTAAAACCAGACGTTCAAATAAGGACTGTGTCAAACCGGCTTGAGCCGCTTTTTTGTTCATGACCACAGGACCCAACTGCTGATGATCCCCAACGAGGACAACTTGCTTCGCACCTTTAACCAATGGAATCAAACATTCAGGTTCTGTGGCTTGTGTACTTTCGTCTACAAGGACACTTAAGAAGCGAAGCCCCTTGAGACGTCCATCTCCTGCACCTACACAAGTACATGTGATGACATCGGCATGTTTTAAAATTTCACGTTCAACTTGTTTTTGCAAGCTGATGTATTTTTTTTGATCTGCAGCTGACAATTCACCAAGTTCTTGTTTCAATTGTTCTAATTTTGATAAAGCAGGATGGAAGTCACTCTTACGTACTTGTTCATGTAAACATAAAAAGGACACCTGGCTGTCGAGTTCTTCTCTGGATTTGGCAGATAATCGAACCACTTTCAATCCACTTTCATGGATTTTAGCAGTTAATTGATCTACAGCCACATTGGAAGGCGCGCATACAAGAACTTTACCTGAATTCATTTTTGAGAAATGATAGACCAAGGTAGCTGAGGTGACTGTTTTACCAGTACCAGGAGGACCTTGAATCAGTGACAATGGACGTTGCAAAACACTACGAACAGCATAATCTTGAGTATAATTCAGTTCAGGAAGTCCAGGAGCGGAGAAACGTTTGTTAGGAGGTTCTTTCATTGGAGGAAGGGGCACATCATGACCCAAAAGTTTATGATAAATGTATCCGGAAACACAAGTTTCAGAGACGGCAAATTTTTTTAAAGCGTTTTGCATGCGATCAAATGGGGTACTTTTCCAAATGAA
Source organism: Coelomomyces lativittatus (assembly GCA_026937265.1). NCBI lineage: Eukaryota > Fungi > Blastocladiomycota > Blastocladiomycetes > Blastocladiales > Coelomomycetaceae > Coelomomyces > Coelomomyces lativittatus. The sequence continues at coordinate 13,027 of JADGJU010000189.1, forward strand.
ATCAATCACAAAATTATGAGTGCATTGGATAGGTACATCCTGACTTTGTTTTAATTCGAGGCATACCTCTTCACTAAAACTATTTGGAATTTTAATAACATGTCCCTCTCCTTCCCAAGAAGAACGCAATTCACCTTTGTATTTTAATTTTAATTCATCTCCCACCGCAAGTCGGACTTCTCCCAATTCAAATTTAGGCAAAGAAAACCAAGCCAACCGCATTTGATTGACACCCACATCCCAACGTACAATGACATTTTCTTGTGTTTGAGATTCTTTGACTTTTTTGTCATGTTCTGCTTCCATCATGACCAATGGGCCCATGATGTTTTGGTACTGATATGCATCTTCATAAACCATCAATGCATGTTGCGGAATATCTTCTGTGATCAAGCCGGTGTTCATGTTATCTACATTAGCCTCTTCATGCCCTTCATTCCATAAGGCTTCTAATTGATTAATTTGTTGCAACGTAATATGACGAGCACGACCGATCTCATCTTCGGAAGGAATTTTTACCAACCAACTTAAAAAACATCGATCATCTATCAAAGGTTGCCATTGGGAGGTATCCCATAACATTTCTTTTGAAGTGGCTGCGGAAGCACATGGTTGACGACACAATAAAACCACTACGGTATCGTTTTTCGCTGGAATAAAACCTAACACAAACACATTACGGCAACCGCATTGATAGCATTCTAAAATGGTTTCTTCCAATGCACTCTTTGGATGTAAAGAGACTTCTTTATGTTTGTTTTTGACCAAATGGGTAATGATATGTGCGGCCGACGTCTTACCTCGAGAATTACAGAACCATTTTTTACAGCCCATGCATTTTACAACGGAGGCGGGAGAGTGGATACCACAGTATCTAAATTGAAATTGGAGTGGTTATTTAGTTGTAAATTTGATTATTTCATTTTTACAAATATAAAGTTGTCATTCAAGCATCATCATATGGAATTTAAAATACAAAGGTGAATTGCGTTCTTCTTGGGAAGGAG
>JADGJU010000193.1:0-10713 GCA_026937265.1 Coelomomyces lativittatus
AAATTTATACCAAACGATTCAGAATTTATTTCTGAACATCCTACATATATTTTTATTTTAACGGATTCTTTTACAGCATAGTGATAACCCTGTTACAACGCTATTTTTTTTATTTTTTTATTATTATTATTTTTTAAGTATTTTATTACACCTTACTTTTTTTTTATTACCATCCATTTTTAAAAATTGACAAGAGCAAGTGAAGAGTGCTGAAGTTAATTAATATAGAAATAATAGACAATAATATTCAAGGTGGGCTAATGTGACTATATTTTTTTTAAAAAAAAAATGGGGGAGGAAATAAGGGATTCCAAAATAGTACATGTCAGAATTATTTTCTTAAACATTATTTTCTTTCCTTTTTATTAAAGGTGATTTAAAAGGCCTTTTGTTTCAAGGGATATTTCATAAAGTGAAACTTTTCTGATAGCAGAACCTTTGACCACGGAAATATGATTTATGAATAAATTTGGATTGTAATTTAAAGAGGATAAATTCGATGAATATTTCGACTTCCTATTTTCATGAACTGCTTTTTTTTATTTGAAAAAAGTACATATTCATCTTTTCAAGAGACATAGCTGCATTTTTTTTTTTCTTGAGTAGTAACATTTCTTAACTTTTTTTTTTTTTTACATTTTATCCGGTTTCATTTTTTTTTTTAATTAAAATATTAAATGAATGTTGTCCGATTTTTATTATTTTTTTGGTATAAAAATGAGAAAAAACAAAAAGGAAGAGTAAATTTTTAAATTCAAGTATGTCATAAATGTTGAAATTTTGGTCAGATTATTTTTCATTTCATTTTATTTTTCTTATTTTGAATCAGAAACGAAAAAGTCCCGATCCTTTTTAAATTATATGAGATACAGTGAATCAGAATAACAAGATTTACAAATATAAAAAAGAAAAAAAAAGGTAACCCAGGAAAAAAAAACCTCCTGAGCATGCATTCTTATACATATCAGTATAGATGGCAAAGTCAGAAGTAATGAAAAATAGAAAGTTTCAAAGATCTATTCAATAAGATAAATGCTAAGATATACATATATATAATCATTTGATATGGAATAAAAAAATGAAAAAGGAAACGAAAAGCCAAAAAAGTTTGAAAGAAATTCATCTTCTTGTTTCAATATACCAAGAACTTTATTGCATTTCGCAATTGTTCAAAAATGGATTTCACTTCTTTTTTGCTGCCAACGAGAAAAAATAAAAAAAAGTAAAAAGTAGAAAAAAAGTGATTAAAAAAATGATGTATTCAATCTTTATCAATAAAAAATAAATTTGAAATTTTTCTTTCTCGTCTTCATTTTACCGTAATAAGATATGATCCGATTCTTGTTTATATTTATGGTTTTTCAAACATTAAATATTCTTATCCTTTTTTAATAAAATTCTTGTTTTTACTTCCAGCTTACACATTTAAATGATGCACCTAGAAAAATGTTAATCGATCGACTTTATTAATTCATTAAATTATTCGTATCGATCTACTGCAATTTACTCATAGGTATTAAAGTAATAAGAAAATACTTTTTTCCAATGAATTAAATTGTGCAAAGTTTTTCAATAACTCATAATATTGATATGCCAGGAATGCATCAAAGGCTTATTTTAAAATATTTCTGTAAAAAATAAAAACTCATATATGAACTTAAGGATGACTCAAAGGATTAAATTTTTACTATTAAAAGAAGAAGAAGAAAACGAGAGCCTTTAAGTGACTTATTTTTATGTCCTTTGTCCCCACAATTAGAGGAATACTTGAAGTCAATTATATTGATTTACTAGATTATTGTCAATAAGAAAGATTGTAAAAAAGTGCCTTTATTTTCTCTCTCTTTCTCCCTCTTTTTATTGTAGAAGAGGATTAAATCCTTTGTAAGGGAGTGCGCGTGGTGATAAGTGAATGAAGTACAAACAGATGAATTTTTCAGAGTGTGAAAATTCAGTTACACGAGTTTCATTTCGGTATAATGATTTTGAAAAAAAGATCAACCCAGAATGCGACTACTATTTAATTTTATATTCTATTCTATTACTTGGGCCTGCCAATATTTATCTTGTTCGCTCCAGAACAAAACTACAATGAAAAAAAAAAAAAAAAAAAAAAAAAACACTGAACTGAGTCGATTGTAGAAATGGTAATTAGAGTAAAAAACAGTTTTTTTTTTTTATATTTACATTCGCCTTGGATCATTCGAAACATACTCTGAGTAGAGTTCATGGGCATCGAATTCTACCATTAAACTGAATACTCTTAATATTATGGAAGAGAGTTTGTACAAGCCCAAAAGTTAAAGTGTAAAAATAAGCTTCTACTTAAAAAAAGTATATTTCTATTAAATTAGAAGAAATATACCATGTTTGAGATCTGCTACCCAGAAATTGCGTCCAATGTAATTGTAATCTTAATCTTTTTTTCTTTTGTAATATTTATGCTGAGTTTTGATTCATAAGAAGCTGCTTTGTATAAAATAAAATCAACAGTAATGTAGGTGAAAAAAGTACTTTTTGATAGTTGAATGAGAATGAAGAATTCGCATGAAATTCCTTTGGGGATAAAGATTTCATAAGGATTTAATCAATGGCTAGATAAACCTCATTCGTGTGGCAATTTTTTTATCAGCGTAAACATGAGACGACTAAAAAAATGATTCGTATGGTAACGAGACTTTTATAAAAATTTATAGATGATCGTAAACAACTTAAAGAAAGGATACTTTAACATTGAATGCGATAGTGATATGGTTTGAGTTTTTATCCTTGAGATTTAATAGTTCATGAAAGCCAGTATGTAAGAGTTTGTAGTAAAGATCTGAATGAAAATGCAAGAGGAGCAATAAAAAAATTCATGAACAAAGTATAATTTTATTTATTTTTTTTCTATTTTTTTTCTTTTAAGTCGAACTTTTTTTACGTTCATAAGGATACAAATTGATAACACAACACGTCACTTTCTGGAAAGAAAGATTGAAGAGTTTTATCATTTTAAAAGACTACCTACTTTCTTCTCTACTTAATTTAATTTTTTATTTTTTTAGGGTAACAGAAAAACACCAGTGTCAATTTTTAAAAAGACTTTCCTTGGCAGGGTACCATGATAATGGTACTTTGGAATAGAATAATTTTTAAACTACTATTTCTGTTATAAACTCTAGAAAGTAAACGTTAAACCATTTCCCTTCATTTTAATTTTTTTTTAAAATATTTATCCCTCTGTATGAAACCAATTCATTTATTCAATAATTTTTAGAAAGCAGGTCGGAAACCATTTAGGAAAAAATTTAAGCATCCATAAAGAAAACTTTCTGAATAAAAAAAATTCCCGTCAAGTTTGTATTTTTTTAAAATAGGTTCATGAAAATATTTAAAAATTGATTTATTATGCTTACTTAGATATACAGTCGTCTCTTCAGTTATAGAGGAACGTATAGATTAGCCATAAAAATAAATTGAAAATAAAGTATTTCGTTTTACTAATAATGAACATGAAGTAATTGTATTGCACACGGCAGATTCATTCGTTTGGTTTAAGATTTTTTTTTATCACCATCAATAAAATTGCAGGTCATTATTGGTAGTGATTATCAAATAATTTCTTAAAGAATAAACTTCTGAATACATGTAAAGGAAAGTTAAACCATTTACATTAGATAAAAATCATAAAGATTGATTCTTGAATTTTTTTTTCTTCCCTTTTCGTCTCTTTTTAGCTTCCAAGAATGAGAGCTGCTTTTTTGATTCCATATTTATGTATTAAAAACTGTATTTGATAGGCGTAGAGAGGGTTACATTTCTTGAGGAAAGAAATTGGCTTAAATGAGAAATGGTAAGCATAGGAAACATGAATCTTTGTGGTTCCACTTACTTCTTCACCTTTGTCCTTAAAAAGACTAGAAACGTTCATGAACACTTCCATTTTCCCATAAATTTGAGCAAAAATATCTTTCTGCCTTTCAAAAAATGTTGTAGTAAAAAAGGAATAAACCTTTGAATGAAGTAGTGTTTGAAATTTGGGGTAGACATAATGGGCGATGGAAGTGAGCATTGGTTTTCGAGGTTGATGGGCAGTAAGTTGAATGGGGGCTATTTTTGCTGCAGTTCTAATCTCGTCTTGACATTCATTTTTAGTTTCATTCACCAGACTAGGACTCAAATATATTACTAGCTCATGGGCATCAAGTTTAGATTGAATAGCTTGAATTGCTTTGACGAATGAATTAAAGCTAAAATCAGGAAGAACTATAGATGGGCATTTATCTTCTCCTACATGTTCGATGTTCATGTCTCCATTTGCAGTCATAAAAGACTCAGCATCACTTGCGTCATTATCTTCTTGAAATTCTGCAATGAATCCTTAAAAAAAGAAAAAGGAATAAGAAAAAATAAAATGAAATGAAATTGAAATTAAAAATAAAATGAAACACGGCAAGTACATCAGAAATATTGATATACATATATATGTGTATGTTTAATATATTGTGAATATAAATTTTACTTTAAATTTTTTGTTTTCATATTCCATTTCAAAGAATAAATATTAAGTAATATTAACTTAAATTTATACAATACTTTTTATCTTATCCCTTTCTTGTTCAGCAATACTATCAGAAGTATATTCTTGTGTGAGTGTTGCATCTGAAATGAGGCTTGCCTTAAGGAGACTGGAAACGTTAAGTTTTGCATCTAAATTATCGGGTATAATTTCATGCAAATTTCCATCGACCATTTTTTCTTCAGCAGTTCTAAAAAATTTAAACGTCTTTAGGGGGTGTAAAATGTTTGCTTTAAAATTGTTGAAAGCTGCAAGACCATACAAGAAAAGTTCAACGCCTTTGTTTCGTAGCCCTTTAATAGGTTCAGATAAACCTGGATGCTTTTCATCGGAATTCATTGTGATGTTAAGAAATCAGGGTGGTTAATAAGCTTCGTGCAGAATATTTTTAATATTCTGGAAAGGTTGGTAAAAATATTAAAATTAATACACTTTTAATTATGCAAGAAAAACAATAAACGAAAAGGGTATATAAATAAAACAAAGTTTTACTTTAGAGTAACTTTTGTCTGGTTGATAAAATAGTAAAATTAAATATTTGAAAAATAAAGAAAACTAAATATAAACTGAAAGGAATTTTTTTTTTAAATTTTCATTCCCTATTGAATGCGAACGCGTTTTCTACTCTTTTTTCTTATTCCAGAATTTCGTTCTTCGATATTAAAAAATAGTCTTACTCCATAAATAATAATATAATAATAATTAATAACTGCATAAACATATGTACTGTAATACTTGTCCCAGCATGGGCACGTGCTTCTCTTTGACTGATTTCGTGAAAAAGAAAAAAAGAAAAAGAAAAAAATAAAAACTAAAAAGTTACATATGATTTTAACACTTTATTCTAAAGCAAAATAGAGTAAAAATCATTGGAATTGATATTAGAACCGTTTTTTTTGTAATATTTATTGTTTTTGTAATATTTTTCAAAGTGATTGTAACATTAAATCACGTCATGCGCTTAAAAAAAGAAAAACAAAAACCCTCACTGTATCACACTGTATTTTGTTTTTTGAAAATAAGAAAAAAAAAAAAGAAATGTAGAGTGTTTTGAAATTTTTTGAAGAGAAGTTAAACAATGCACTACATTGTATTTTCTTTTAAAACTTTATGATTGTTGACAAGGTTTTTTTTTTTTTTTTTATGGTCATTTAAAAGGACTTATGTGTTGATCAGTATTTCTTTAAAAGGAATCTTTCTTGATCGTTTTGACTTGGAATACAGAAATAAGTTAAGAATAAGATTTTGAATGTAAATAAAAGAGGACAACTCTGCTGGATATTTTTGAGTTCCTATTTTTTTGAGCCGCATTATTATTTGATTTAAAGTCGCCAACTTCTCAAAAGAGTTTAGCTTCAATTATTTTCGTGTGTAACATTCATTAATTTACTTGTTCATTTTTATCTATTTTTTATTTTTAATAAAATAAAAGATGACCTTTTAAAGGGAATTTGTTGAAATTTGTTTCTAGCATGAAAATGAGAAATATTAAATTAATAGTAGGTTCTTGAATGTCAGCAGAAGATTAATGAGGAAAATTTAAGATGTTTTTTCATTTCGTGTTATCTTTATCCTGAATCACAATTTGAAATCTCAGTTTAATGGATTTATTTTGACAAAAAAAAAAAAAAAAAAAAAAAAAAAGGTGTTAAAGCTTTTATCTCTCTCTCTAGATTTTTTTCTTGCGAAAAGGTTTCGCGTTGAGTTTGAACAAAAACCTTTTTTGTAAGATCTCTCTTTGCTTCTTTTTGTCACCTTTGACACAATTGAATCCGATGCCCTCATTCCTTCACCTATGGCCTAATCGGATAACCTATTTAGCTTACTCTTTAAATAAAAGCTACTTTAATATTGTTAAAATTCTAATTTCTGTTTTTCAGGCTTACTTAATCATTCATTCAAATTTTTTTAAGACTTCCTCTAATCTATACACTAGAAGTCTATAATTATATGGATATTTCTATTTAAGCTAGATTCTATGAATTACATAAAAGAAGTGCTGACAAATTTAATATCAGAATTCTTTCGAAGTATTATATAGTATAGCAAAAGAATAGTGGACTTTTATTTGTTTTCTCTCGCTATTTCAAGTAAATATGGGGATATAAATAATTATTTATATTTAGGGTTAATCGTCTCAAAATCATTCTAATTTAAAATTTTTACACTTTTCATTATTTTTCCTGCTATTACATTTTTTTTTTTTTTTAAATTACAAATTTTAAATTGGAAATCATAATTTAAGCTTTTTATATCGTGCGTTTTTTTAAGCTTTTTAAAAGTGATAGTAAACATGAGGTCTAATTGTAGGAAAAGTCCATATTCCCCTCAAGGTAAAGTAATAGGTTTAAATTGTCGTTCCCATTTTTTTTTTCAACAAAGTTAGATGTGATGGTTTTAAGTTCTTAGAGGGTCTTCTCTCAAAGTGTTTCTATCGGAACGCGTTCTAGTTTGGAGCACTTACCTTTATTTTTAAAGACACGTATATAATGTGAGGCAAACTCAGATTTTCCTATCAACCTCACAAAATCTTCGTCATGGGTAATGATGATCAATTGAAAATTTGACTGATGCTGGCGAGCATGAAGTATGGTATGAAGTGCTTCGGCCAGTGCCTCAATATTTTCCCGATCTAAATTTGTGGTAGGTTCGTCAAGAGCTAGTATCCCACAATTGGAAGAAAATGATTCAGCGAGTGCCATACGGATCACAAGTGAAGCAAGGACTTTTTGACCAGCACTACAACGACCACGCATTTCTAATTCACGACCATGACTAATCATTACAATACGATACGAAAATTGACGAAAACCTCGCGTCGACTCTTTATCAGAACGGATTTCAACCGTTTCAATATCATTGCCTTGATAAATTTGAACCCATAGCTCTCGAATTATTTTATTTACCTCGTCCATTTTTAAAGTATGATATTTCATGATAGCTCTATATCCGGAAAAGAGAAGAAAAATAAGAAAAACTATGGAAGTTTTAAAAAAATACATATTTAAGTCATACCAAATCAAGCTTAAGTTAAATCTTATGAGTGGAGATTAAAATATACACTTTAAAGAAAAAAAAAAAAAAAGGGTATTGATTTATACGTGTCCAGGGCCTTTGCATATTGCTCTAAGTCTTTGTTAGCAAGCTCACTTGTCCGAACTTTAATTTGTTGGTATCTAAAGTCTTTTTGAGTATCTGCGTAATCTTGAGTGAGTTCATTTGAAACCTGTTGTAAGTTCAATTCCAATTGACTTTTTTCACCCAATAATTTTGAATGTTCTTTTAATGCTTCCATATGTTTTGTCTTCGTTTCTTGTAAGCGGAAAGTATACTGCTTTTTTTCATATTCACGAAGCTGCTCAAGAGATTCTTGAATTTGTTGATCTGACAAATTTAACCTTTCTTGCTTTTCCCTGTAAGACAAGTTATCCAAAATTTCTCTTTCCTTTATGGCCCATTCGCTTTGTGATTGCTGCATTGATTGAATATTTTTTTCAATTTCATTTTTCTTGGTCTCCAGCGAGCTAAGCTGTAAATGCAACTCTTCTGTATTTTTAATTAACGATGCCATGGCCGAATTTTTGTCAGCTTCAGAATATGCAAGCAGTTGTTCGTCTAGCCTAGTGCATTGATGAACGTACGATTCTATTTGTCCCATACGTTGTTCACCTTGAGTGACTTGCTCATTATCCTTTTCGGCCATTGTTTTAAAATCATCATTCAGCACTTTCAAAGAATCCTCAAACTCCATCTTTTGGGAAGTCAATGTATTAAGTGTGAGTTGCAGCGTGTCAATTTCTTTGTTGACTTCATTAAGTTCTGAATAATATGTCTCTTTTTTCAATTGCTCAGTGCGAAAAGATACCAACCTTGACTGATATTCACCCAACATGGTTTGTAATGAAGTAATTTCGGAAAGAAATGCTTGTATGGTTTCGTTTTCAAGAGCCATTTCCTTTCGAATGGCCATATCCCTTGAATTTAATGTGGCTAGTTGTACTTGGATTACATCCAATTGGGCTCCATTTGAATCAGATAGAGTAGAACGCAAGAGAATGCAATCACATTCAAGCTTTTCTATTTCTTGTTTTGTATTTAAAATAGACTCTAAGAGGAGTAGCTCTTGGTGCTTTTCATTGAGTTGAAGTTGAAGTTGATTTCTATGAATATTTAGATTTTCTTTCAAATGAAGAGCATTGTTAAGTCGTTCATTTAAATCAGAGTTTTTTAGAAGATTTAATTTTGATTGATATTGCTCCAACAAAATAAGATTTGGTTGGGACTCACGTAGCTCCGATAATTTGATTTTTTCTTCATCTAATTGTCTTCCACCATCCTGAAGCCGTAAAGGTATACTTGATGTAAGTTTTGAGACGTTCTCTGAAACTCTATTTAAAGCATCAAGGGAATCTAGAGGAGCATTACAAAGTTTGCATTGCTTATTGCCATTGGATTCTTTCTCTAGTACATCTAAAGTCTGTTTAAACACCCTTTGTGATTGTAAATCCATATCCAACGAATGAACCAATTGTTCTTGAGAGTCTAACGCATTTTTAAAGTCTTGAGCCTCTTTAAAATGTGCATTATTTGTCGCTGCTAATTGTTTAACATAGACTTCAAGTGACGTGATTTCGTCTAGCTCAAAAGATAGTCGAGTTTTAATTCCATCTATTTCTTTATTTTTCTCTGCAAGTTTTGATTCTAGGTCTCTATGCTCTTTTTCGAGTGCTTGCAATTCATCTTTTACCGCAGTTATTTCATTAGCTACATTAAAATTAAAATCCGAAGGAAAAGAATCCAGTAGTAAGTGTTTCGTTTGCCAAGTTCTATTCAAAGATTCAAATTTTGATTTTTCATCTTTCATTAAGGACTCTTTCGTATTTAACAAAAAAAGGTTTTCAGAAAGGGGATTGAGTGAAGTTAATTGATGATTTAAACGTGCTATTTCATACGTCACTTTCACTTCTTCCTTCTGAAGTGCACCAAGTTTCCCATGAGCAAGTAATTCTTCCAATTTCAATTTTTTAGCCGTGAGCAAGTCTTCATTTTCCTTAATTTTTAATTGAAGTGAGTCGATTTCTAGAGTTTGAGAATTTAACGCTTCCCATTGTTGGTTTAAAGTTTCTCTTTTTTGTAAATTTTTTGACAGGATGGATTCCTCATGCTGTGCTCGAGTAGAAATAGTGATCAAATTCCCTTTGAGTGTTTGGATTTTTTCTTGATGAGAAGTATGGCGTTTTTCTATTTCATATTTTACTTTTAAGAATGCAGCCTCAGCCTGGTCACGCATCTTTCGAATCCAGTTGGTCAATTTTTCTTCAGTGAGCTCTAATACTGAAAAGTCAAGTTTGAAAAAAGAAGCAGCATTTTTCATCAGTTCGCGACGTTGCTCTACCAGTCGATGATAGTGTTCAATCTCTATTTCCAATCGTCCCTTTTCGGTTAAATTTTTTTGGATTTTTGATCGAACTTCAATCATGACTTGAGATAGTTGTTTTTTTTCCATTTCTAATTGATGATTCAATGGACCTTGTTGTTCCAACTGTTGCTTCATGTTCAATAAATCCTCTTCTAATTCATGATCAGATGCATCTGTTCGTAGAATACGAATATTTTTTTTCAGCTCTTTTAAAGTTTCTAAAAGTCCTTTTTTTTGTTCTCCTAAGTGGAGAAGTTGTTTGTTCAAGGTTTCGATTCGGGAAACATGATCAACAAGCTCCTTTAAATTTTTTTCGTAATCTTCGAGCTGATTTTTGAGTTTATCAACTTCAGCATCTACCGTAAGAATGCGTTCCTGTAAGGTTTCTTTTTTGGATTGAAGTAGTTCAGCACGATGATGCTTGTCTTCTTTTTGTTTTAACCATGCTAAATCAGACTTGAGTTCAATTTCACGTTCTTTTTTTAAAGACCGAATATGTTCGAGTGCCTTAGTATAGCGAGTACTAGCAAATATCTCATCAAATTTCTTTTTCAAAGTAGCAGGTTCACCCAGTGGCCTGGTTTTATTTTTTATTATATTTGAGACGAAGAAGAAAGTTAATTTTAGTCCTCGAATTAGATAAGTTTTCTAAAAAATTAACAATTACATAGAATTTAAGATTGAATAAAAATGAAAATCTGTTTTTTTTTTTTTTTTTTTTTTTTACTGAAAA
>JADGJU010000195.1:3441-13944 GCA_026937265.1 Coelomomyces lativittatus
GCCTTCTAGTTTTCCCCGTCCACATCTCGTAACTTTTATTTTCAGAAAAAAAAAAAAAAAAAGGCAATTAAAAAGGTTTAAAAAGCTAACATTCTGGTTGGAGCCATAAGTTTAGGAAAGTTTTTTAGATTTTGATTCAGCGTTATTCTTCAAAAACTCTTTTGTGGCCGGAATGCCGAAATGAAATATAGCATAACCCACAAGAGCAGCTAAGAACGTTGTCCAAAAAATTATGATAGGTAGAGGAAAGGGCTCAGGGAACATGTCCGATCCAAATTTGATACAAATCAAAACTTCGGTACAGACCATGACCACAACCAGCCAGGCTTGAATACCTATTCTCTTACAAAGACTATCGCTTAGGTATTGATAAGCTTCTCTAGTGGCAGGGATGCCACATAGAAAATATAAGAAAACTCGATACGTATTCAACCAATGTGCGGGGGGGACCCATAAAATGTATTTAAGATAAAATGCGTTTAATTCACAAAGAAGAAACTAGACAAAAAAAAGAAAAAAGAAAATTAATAATTGAAATAAACACAAGAGACATCAACTCCCCTCATAGAATTTAATGAACTTAAAGTGAAATTAATGCATCGAGATGAAAACATCAGAACTCTTCGAACCCATACCGCAATTAAAAGCAGAATGACAGCAAGAAAATTTTTTAAAGATTTTGTGGTTCCCCAATCAAACTTTTCCCAACTGTGAGGAGTAAACTGTTCCATTGCCCTTTTCATTTTTCCACGTACGCCGGGGATTTCTCTTATTCCGCGCCATGAATATGTTTTCATTTCAAAGTAATCACAAGTACGCATCCCAAGGTATGTTCCTAGCAAATTACACACTAGAACATCTAAAATCCACTAAAAATAGAAATGAAAAGTGCAAATTAGTTTATAACAATCGCGAATTCGAGTGCTCCTCTTTTCTTTTTCTTTTTTTTTTCTAATGATTTAAAAATTTTTATAGCCTAGTAAATAAATTACTCGCATTGTTATTTTAAAAATCTCCTTTCATTTTACTTCTTTAACTGACCCTATCCTTAAAAAAAAAAAAAAAAAAAAAGTAAAAGTAAAATGATTTATAGCATACATGATCCCACCAGCACTCAGCAAAATTTGACAAATGATGTTGGAGTGAATATTCACAAATCTCGAACATAATGCTTAAAATCCAACAAAACCAAAAATCTCTAATAATAATTGCCTTGGCGTACCATCCTAAAATATGGGCAATGACAAATTCATCCATTTTTCCCTAAAGTTTTTAAAAAAAGAAAAGAAAAAAAAAAAAGGTCATAAAGACATATTCCAGTCCCAGGATTTCCTAAAACTGCAAAGAGAATATAAATATTTAAAGAATAGATTTGAGAAAACATGAGATTTAAGAGATGGAGTTTCAAAATGAATACAATTTAAAATATAAGAAATATACCATAACGTTTGTAAAATTTAAACTGCAATCTTCAGCGTATGACTTCTCTGGTAAAGCGACACCTAAATTCGAATCTATGAAAAGCCTCAAAAACTCTCGTGCCCATTCTACTTTCTGTACGAAAAAAAAAAAATATGCGAATATAATTAGAAAAAAGAAAAATTCAAGTTTAGTCAAAGAATCTGAATAGGAAAGAATTTAGAATTGTTTGAAAAAGAATCAAAATAAATAAAGAAATAGGGAGAGAAAGGCCATAAGTGGTCAAAGAGCACACACCTGGAACAGCAAAAATGTCAATCCCAGTTGATAAGCAAGCCCAGCAGCCATGACTAAGCGCCAAAATGCTGGGTGAGGTCGAATAAATGGACCATCTTTAAATGCCAATACACAGAAGAATAAGAAGAGGCCAAGTGCAGCAAAAAAACCTCTAGAAACAAACAAACGAACAAGAAAAGAAGACAGATGTAAAGGAATTCAAATTTAAATTTCATTTTTTTTTTTTTGTTAAAGCATAAATTCAAGGTTAACTACTATTTCCAAAAAAATCTTTTTTTTTTTCTACATTTATTTTAAAGTTTGCATATTTTATTTCTTCTTAGATGATACTGACTTAAAAGTTTCTTTAAAATAGTTGAGATAAATTCAGCGTACAATTGGTTGGAATGGATTTCTGGAACAGAAAAAGCATAGTAAATGAGGGTAATAAGAGTAATGACGAGAGCCGTTAAGGAATGCGGTTTATAGAGAAACTCTAACAAAAAAAAAGAAAAATTAAAATAGATGGATCCGTTAGCAAGGAATCAAACTTGACGATCGATAGAAAGAGACCTTTCTCTTAGCACTATGAGGAAACAACACTTGGCTGAAGAGTCTACCAAAACTTCCGCAAATTTTGATGTTTATTCGCTAGTTAGTAATAGTGCATGAAGGAAAGATACAAAACGGAGAGACACAAAAGAAGGGAGTAAGAGTAAAACGACGAGGAAAAGGAGATAGAAGAACGAATCAAATGTTTGAGGCACACCAATAGAAGGATCGATAGGATCTGCAAAATTTTCTTGTAGAGAAGGACTCCTTGGAACATTCGTTTGAATGGGTGAAAGTGGACGCATATTTTCGGGATGATGGGTTTCTTTTTTTCTTTTCTTTTTTAAAAAACTGTTAAGGGATGGTTTTCATTAAGAATAAGCTTCAATTCATAATCAAGTGGAAAGAGTTTTAAAAGAAAGTTGAAATGTATTTATTTTAAGCATTTATCGAACTGTTTTAATTTGAAATCCTGAGGTTCAAAAAATAAAATAACTTTAAATTTGAATTTTTTTTAAAAAAAAAGGCTTGAAAGTGGCAAAAGCAGATTAAATAAAAATGGGTCTTACTCATTTGAAAATTTGCTTTTCATTTTTTTCTGTTTGGATTCAAATAGTGCAGTGGTGGTGGTGGTGGTGGTGGTGGTGATGGGGAAGGGTCCCTTTTGTTTTCCAACTAAAACTTCCTTTTCACATCTTTTTAGTAGTTGGCTTAGTATGGCTCTGTTTTGTGTCTAGCTTTAGTTTTAAAATTAAGTTGAGCCATTCAATTCCACATAAATAAAAATCCATGAACCGTAATAATGAGGATCAGATCAGATCAGGTAAATCCTTTACTTCTTCTCCATGGAAATGCATTTCTAACTAAAATACTACCAAATGAAGAAATTTAAAAAAAAAAAAAAAAAAAAAAAAAATTAATTAATTAATTAATTAATTAAAATACTATTTACAGTAAGTAAAAAAAAAAACGAAAACAAGTTTGAAACAGGGACATTCTTTGAAAGAAAATGAAACATACAAAGCGAGAATGATGCATTAATAATGAATTCAGATGATCAGTAGAACAAACTTTGTCTACAAATGCAACATCACACAATACTCGTCTATTCGGAAGAGCTGTATTTGATAAGTATTCTTGAACGATACTGCTGGACAAAAGAATCAAAATTGCCTTAAAATATTTCTGTAAAAAAAAAGAAAAAAATTAGGAATTTAATAATAATGAAAAATAACCAAAATCAGAAACTCTAATGTTCTTTTTTTTCGGCACAAATATGAAAAACAGTTCATGTTACTTTTAAAAAAAATATATATATATTCATATTTTAATTGCATGCAAGATAGCGCTTACCTCGAAAAAAATCAATTTGTAATGTCGTATATCTTGAAAAATTAAATAGAAGAACACGATTAAATGTGAAGAAGGGTAAGTATTAAGAAACACAACAGGAAATAAGTGGTGAAGATGTTTTTGGAAAATTTCTGGAACCCATGCATTTAAGTGAAGTTGAATTATAGGGTGGACGGCCTCCGATACATCAGCAATAAATCCTAGTGTATCAAGACAAGTAACTACAACGCCTTTGTACGGGAAATAAGGCAATAAGAAAAAAAAAAAAAAAATCAATTAAGAACAGGCTAATTAAGAGTTGATGTGATAAAGTAACCAAGAAAAAAAGAAAAAAAGAAAGAAAAAAAGAAGCCAATACATTTAAATAACCTAATTTTTTTAATTTTCTAATTATTATTGTTTAGATTAAGGGAAGGATTTCTTTTATATCTATATATACAGAGAATAAGGAAAGATACTAACAAACCTATATTATGTACACCATTCATCGCTTCAGGAGTAAATTTCCTTAAAAATTCATCCAACGACTCTTTCCAGAAACTCCGAGTTTTGGATGAATTCTCAATTCGGGTGGAAATATTATCAGTAAAACTTTTTAGTAGCATGGGTTTTAGTTCGGAAACTTTTTCAGCTTCATTTCTGAAAGTATCAAAAAAAGTAAGGATGGATTTTTCATCGCGCATTAGCTGCAGTTCATCAACCCATTTCTTCCAAGGTTTATCTAAAAGTTCGGGTATACCAGGAGGAGGAATTGGTAGCTCGATATCTGGATGTTCTAAAAGAGAAATGTTCAATTCACAGAAAATTTGATCAAGCCATGTGTCCAATTCAGGTCCATGTTTTTTATTCAATCTGAAAAATTTAGAAATGGAGGGAAAAAAAGAAAAAGAAAAAGAAAAAAGGCCACTTTGAGTAAAAAAAATAGAAAATTTCAAGTTTATAAAGTAAATAAAAGAAGTAGCTAAAAAAAAAAAAAAGCTAAACAATATGTCTATTTGTTACCTTATATACTCTTTGTATACTTTAACAATTTCATGGGAGATAGAATCCGCGGTATTCATTGAAGAAATTTTCTTTTTATAACATTTTAAGTACTCTTCATTTATTTCATTTCCAAAATACGAACGAACTTGATCAAATTCTTCATACGACGGATTTAAATCATTACATAAAGAGTCAACAAAGTCGGCAATAATTACAGACTTCCCATTAAGAACGGTGTTCTAGATTTTCAGAAAGAAATGAAAAGTAAATAAGAGACTGAGCAACCGATGAATGGAAAAAATTCTACACTGCAAACATATAACAATGATCCAACCAACATTGAAAAGAAAAAACATACGGTGAAAAGTGAATCTGTAGTTAACGTCATTTTTAATGTTCTAATGGCCTCCAAATACCTATTTTTATTTTGATGAGTCCAGGTCTAGTTCATGTTAGAGTAAACTTTGTTATATTTCTAGCTTTAAATGCATGGCATTCATGATCATTAGTATTCTTGCGAAAAAGAAAGAAAAAAAAGAAAGCAATTTTTTTATTTTCTTGAAAGAAATCCTTTATTTTTCTTTTCCACGAAAAAGAAATAAAGAATATTCTAGCCTGAAAGTACTAAATAGGTGAAGGATACCTCATCGATTAAGGATAAGCTCATGACTTCGTTGGGAAGGTTTGGAATAGATGGCGCGTCTTTATTACTTAAAACTTCAGATGAATAGGTATTTGGTTTCTGAAGCTGCTGAAGCATTAAGGTTAACTCATCTAATGAAGTTCGAACATGCGATATCTTTTTACATGTATCCAAGGTGACCAAGAAATTAGCCCTATATACAAAACACCAGTACTGAGAAAGAAATAAGTGGATGTAAACAACTAGATAATTTTCCTAATCCTTCATGAGTAAGTTTGAATAGTATTGACGTAGAGCTCGACCTCAAGAATAGGAGGTAAGGACCGTAGAGTCGATAAAATGAATGAGTAGAGAATAGGGTATACACGATTTAAACACAAAATGCAATACACTAAGTACCCTAATTTGGTTCCAATATTATTAGCTTTTTTCGTAGCATCGATACTAATGCGAGAACACACAAAAAAAAAAAAAAAAAAAAAAAATGCAGTAGGCCTTGATCAATATATAAAATATATAGTTGGAATACAGAAAAAAGAAGATATGCTTAATTTAAAGAAAAGTAAATGGTTTCGAATTTTTTTTTTTTTTTTTTGATGAAACAAAAGTAAACTGTTACCGCAATTTCCTTGCAGTTTCCGCAAGTTCTTCCAAGGAATGAGTTGTAAATAATTGTCGGGTGTTCATCTAAAATAAAAGTACGAAGAGTACAAATCGAGAAGTATTAAAGTTGAAAAGAAAAGAATCAGCATCAACACAAGCCCAACTTTGTTGACAAATTGTTGAATAAAATACCCAAGAAAAGAAAAGACGAACAAGATTTCTTTAACTAAAAGGAATATGAAGTGAGGAATAATGTTTTTTTTATTTTATTTTATTTTATATACCTGTTTATTGATAGATATATATATATAAAAAGCCTATTTTATTCAAATTAAACACTCACTCACTCACTCCTTCATTCATTTTCTTCATTATGAGTTCTGTCATAACCTTTCATTGATCTCATTTTTCAATTCCTAAGTTTTTGTATGGATCAGAATTATGTATGGACACTACGGTACCACCATTTATTTGGCAACAACAACAACAACAAGAAACACCGATGAATAGAAAAGACAAGACAACATAGACTGGAACTGCTGCTATCTTGCCAATCATTCACGTGCTGTTGCTTTTTTTTTTTTTTTTTTTAATGTTAAGATAAAGAAATCACTCTTGAGAAGATTTGAAATTCAATTCAATTCATTTCATTTTTTTAGTAACACAATGGATTGATCTAACCATATCTATGAAAAAAAAAAAAATGGAAGGAAAAACAAAACCCTGCTTGAATTTGAATAAACAGAAGAAAAAAAGAAAAAAAAAAAAGATTTGGAATTACAGAATTTCATGATTTTTTTTTTTTTTTTTTTTTTTTTTGTTACTTTTTAAATCTCGTTTTCAAGTTCGTAACATTAAATTGTATACGAAATCACTATCACTATTACAATTTAGACGAAAAATTCAAAACGAACTAAATACATTTGATAGAATATTCATTTATGCCAGCCTTCTAGTTTTCCCCGTCCACATCTCGTAACTTTTATTTTCAGAAAAAAAAAATACAACCTTATATAATTAATCATTAACTTTATTAATACTAAATTGAATTGAAAAAACTGATAGAAATACTTGTGGTAGTGCTGGGATGTAAGGAATCTCCTTTTTTATTTTTTAATATGAATTATACCCTTAACAAGAATGCGAGACAAGGAAAAAAAGAAAAAAATTGAAAATACAAACTCCGCTCCTCTCTTTCCTGTATTTTCTCAACAAAAACTTTCACTTTTAGAAAAAATCCATTTTGACAAGAAAAAGCACCCGTCTTCGAAAAAAAAATCTCAAAAACCTTTCCCATCTTTTAATATTCAAAAAAAAAAAAAAGGTAAAGATATTTTATGAAAAGTCAATAGATTCGGTACATAGTACAAAGATCTAAGTAAAACAAAATGTAAATTGAAAAAAAAGAAATTCTAAAAACAAAATACACTATCATGTGAAAACTGTTTGAAAACGTTTTATATTATGTAAAATTACTACAAAGAAATGTATAAAAAGTCCAAAAAAAAAAGGCGAAAAAGGCCTATAAACGGCGACCACGACGACCACCTTTTCTACGAGTAGAGTCGGTAGGAATGGGAGTAACGTCCTCTGAAAAATAAAAAAAAAAAAATTAGAAGGGAGGATTGTTAAAAAAAAAAAAAAAAACTTTAAAAAAACAAAACGAAACTATTATTATATTTGATAGTTTTCAAACGACATACCAATTCTACCAATTTTCAGACCGGAACGAGCAAGAGCACGAAGTGCAGATTGAGCACCTGGACCGGGGGTCTTAGGACCTGTACCACCCGTTGCACGTAATTTAATATGAACCGCAGTAATACCAAGTTCTTTGCATCGGACAGCAACATCTTGGGCAGCCAACATAGCAGCGTATGGGGAAGATTCATCGCGATCAGCTTTTACTTTCATCCCACCTGAAAGAAAGCATAAAAGATTTTATGGAAGCCAAAAGCAGGAGTTGAACGGACATTTTTTTTTTTTTTTTTTTTTTTCAAATAAAAAAAGGCAATTATTTTAAAAAAGAAAAGGTAAAGAAAAAAGGTAATTCGGAGTTAGTGATATCACCACATGGTCCAAATTTACTCAACTTCTCATTCAATTACAACGAAAGAAAATATGACACCAGTGTCTTATTTATCATACTCGCTTCTGCAGAATTAAATCTAATCTGGCCCAATAAAAAAAAGTAATGAGATGCTGCATTTAGAAGAAACAACTAATAAATACTAGAAGGCGAAAAAAAAAACGTTTTATTTAGTGCACTTAAGGTTAACTTAAACGCAAGAAAAAAAGCCCTCTAGTAAAAATTAGTTTTTCTCCATTACGCATAACAATCACAATACGTCTTTTTAAAATAGAAGTAAGAATGAGCATGAGAAAAGGGATCGGGTAAGTTGATAAGTGAACATAAAGTGAAAATACTACAACATTTTTATTTTTCAACACTTACTTTCAGGCATGAAAGAAAAGTGGTATAAAAAGTAGGGTAGTGTGGGTCAAAACCAAACGTATGACACACAAGAGAAGTGCGCTACAAACAGTTAAGTCTACGTGAGAAAAATCTAAGAATGGAACTGTACCAGTGACACGGCAGATAGTTTCTCGTCCAGATAAATCGGTAACATGAACAAAGGTATCATTGAAAGAGGCAAAAATATGAGCAACACCAAACACAAGTTCGTTTTCACCAACTTGAGGACCATAAGAGATAACTTCTTGCTGTTTTTCTGTTTTTTTATTTTTAGGAGGCTAATGGAAACGATTGAACGATAGGTTCACATGAAACAAAAGGAAGGGTGTGAGGAGCAGAACCACACAAGACAGTGAGTGGTTTAGAAGGTAATGAGAAATAGATAAAACATACCATTTTTATAGCTTAAAAAGAAGCTGATTTAGGACGGTGTGCTAAAGCCGAGGTTTAGTATAAAATTACAAGGGATATGGATGGAAGATCGTGTCACTAGGGACTGCAAAATGTTGATGAAATGATGAATTTAAAAACTAAGGGAGGGGAGTGAAAGAAAAGTAGAATTAGGTTTCTAGTGGTGTAAAAAACATGATCACGTGCAAGAAAAGTAGGTGAATCCGTGTCCTAAAGCATTAGTTTTTTTTTTTTGTTTTATTGATTTCATGTTTAATTCAATTTACTGCTTTGACTTTGACTTTTTCATTTTTTTAATTTTTTTAATTTTTTTTTTTTTTCTTCTTTATGTTTTTTGAAAGAATAAAGAAAGAAATGGAAAAAACCCCTAATATAATAAATAAATGCAGAGGTAATCCACAAAGATTTTAAAAAACGTCCATTCAAGACATTCAAATCTTTTAAGGAAACTCAATGAATATCCAGCATTTATAATTACTCTCTTAAACACTCAACGTGTAAAAAATATATAGAAAGAGACGTGAGCCGAAAGTTAAGATATACTACTGTGAGCCATTTAGATTGTAGAAAAAAAAATGTTGGAAGAACTTCCACAAGCTTAAAATCAAGAACTTTTAAGCTGCTTTTCTGTTGTAGATATAATTGGTTTATTTTTTCTGAGCCAAAGAATCATTTATGTTTAGTTCATCAAACTTATTTTTACTAGTTTATATATTTCTATGCTTTCTATTTACTTTTCTATTCATTTGCTATATGAATAAACAAGGTTAGATTTTTTCTTATGCTCAATTATGAGTGGTGTTTTTTCCTAGTGTTACATTATCACTCTCTATTTCATGTCAAAACTTTAGGATTAGATCAGTAATAAAAGCCTCCCACTTCTCATAAAAGCAATTAGCTTTCACTCTACGCTTAATCTACTTTTTACTGACTTCTTCCAGTTGCAGTACTCTTTCTCTCTTTCTCTCTCTCTCTCTCTCTCTTTTGCTCTAAATTTGAATTTTTATCTTTCTACATTTTTAAGTATGCACTGTGTAACATTTTATTTTTTCCTCTTTATCTTGACGTAGTATCTATGAATTGATAAACAATAGACTATGGACATCCAAGAAATTAACTGATTCCTTGAATGCGAATTTGTGTTTTTAAAATGTTTTTATATTGACTTTTGCTAAAATCCAAATTTTTCGATACTTAACTCTCTTTTATTGAAGCTTTAAGGTAAATGTTAGGCTCTATGCAATCTAACAAAAAATTTTAGCCTCTTTTTGGACTCCCAATCGCTTTCCATTTTATTTATTTTTCATTATCAAAAATCCTAATTTCGATACTTACAAAAATTGCTTTGGAAGGAAGGGTTGTAAAAAAATATTAAATAATAATCAGATTTTAGTATTAATCCTTTTCTAAAATATGTGTGTGTGTAGGGGAAGGCGGTGGAGTGTTTTGTTTATTACAAAATAAACGAAATTACAATATAATTGATGCAATTTTACGTTGAGAAGTATTATGCCATTCCAATTAAATACTTAACAATTAAGAGTACAGCCCTGATTAACAACAAATGTCAAAACGTTAAAACCTTTCATTAATGTTTTTTCATCATCTCGAAAATTCGTCGTATTTTATTTTAGTTTATTTTTTCTGAAATCCCCCATCATTCTATTTTACCATTTATATAATTTGAAATCTATTTAAAGGATGTATTTTCCGTACTGATTTTAAAAACAGCGAATAAAATGGTTTTTACAGAACTTCTTAGCATTCTTCGTTTTATTAAAATAAC
>JADGJU010000198.1:0-13901 GCA_026937265.1 Coelomomyces lativittatus
AAAAAAAAAAAAAAAAAAAAAAAAGTAAAGAAAAAAAGCGCATATTAATTAAAATTAAATTAATTTAATTTAATTATTTTTCCACAACCTTAATGATCGATAATGAATAATCAACCAGGGATCCCGGTTGAATGAACGCCAAATGTTGCAGTACGTAAAAGCACCTCATTTACAATAGTTTTGTTGATTCAGTTTCTCAGTTCTTTTCTTGTGTAATTTTTAGGTTTCGGATTTAATTTTACTATCTTTAAATTAAGATTTATTTTGTAAACTTACTTTTCATTTTTTCATTTTTTAATTTTTTTTTCTTTTAAAAAAACTCCAGAATCAGTTTTGCAAGAGCCATATATAGCCGTGAAAATGTTATTTTTATCGAAGACCCTCCCATTAAGGAACTAAATTTGATCAGTGTGTTCTCCAACTGCTTTGGTCAAGGAGGTATCACTTCTTCGCAATGTCGAATTTGGTTAACTGGAAAGCCTTGCATTCCATGCGATTGGGTGTTTCCCTTGAACAAACAGGTAAAAAAGTCCAACCTCCAATGTGAGGGTGGCGTCATGGAAATTGAACACCTTCATTGCTCTACTGAACTTTATCCTTATGGTCCCTCTACTTGGACATCGTTTTCGAATTTTATTAAACATGCTGGCTTAGTTATCGTACCTTGTCTATTACTTAGCGTTTTGCTCCAAGGCGTATTTATTTCTCTTTTTATTTACATAATAAACGACGGATTTCATTTTATATTTGCATCGGTCATCTATCTACTATTTTACGGTTGTATTCTCATTCTTATCGGTGCGGGTAGTTGGAGTATATCCTACAATTTTTTCAAGCTTCTAATTAAAACGGTGTCCTGTTTTAAATTGCCCATGTTTGAACAGCATGTGAATGGTTTGTTTAAAATTTTCTTCTACTTTTTTATTCAATACCGAATTTAAAAAGTGGGAGAAGAGATGATGGATGTGGATGATCTACTTTTATTTATCACCTTTTCTCCTACATATACCTCCTCCTTAGTTTTAAAAAAAAAAAAAAATAATAATTGATTTCAATCAGTTCTAATCCATCTATGGCTTTTTGCATCCTTTCATTTAGCTCGTCTTCGTCATTATTTTATAAATGATTACCGCTGTTATCAAGCATATCTTCCTTCGATGCTATATACTTTGACAATTGATTTACCACTCTTAATTGTATCAGTGGTCTTACTTTTCTGGTACATCAATCTCTCGATTCCTTTATTCTTATTACTACTCATGGTGATGTCGTCAAGTTTAGTTGCTTACCTTCAGACCATGTTTTCGAAACACGTTCCTTTCGAATTATTTTTTCAAAACATTTATCGAGGTCTCCCACTGTTGCATACCTACCGCTATCTTTGTTTGAATAATTTGAAAGAATTCTTAAATGGAGTTACGGGGATCATGTTGGAAAAAAAGTTGGCTCAGTATTGGTTGGAAATGCGTCTGTCCTTTTTCTATGCTATTTTGCTTAGTAATCTTTCCTCCACTTCCATAGGTCTATTTTTTCTCTTTAGCTTCATTCATTCAATGAACAGATGTATTAGCAGCATGCCTCAATTTGCTCAAGCTCTTTCAGCATATGATAGGATGTATGTATTACGTGTTCTAGGAGCTCTATTTTAAAAGTTTAATCATCTTTTTTAAATTGGTACATTGCATAATGTGTATCAATTTTTTTTTTTTTTTTCACCTTTTTTTTTTTTTTAATTCGCTAGACGTCTTGTAACTTTGATCCGAACCGAACGTGCAGAGAATAAACATGCTGAGAAAGGACAAGTTCGTTTTATTTCTTTAAAGTCAAATCAACTTTCTTCTTTGACTTGGACGTTTCGTCAAGGCACAAAAATGGGTTTGTACGGACCTTCTGCAAAGCATTTATTTAACACACTTTTAGGCACCCATTCAGTCCAAGGCACCATGTGCCTAAATTTGGATAACTTTTCTCCACCATATGCCAATTGGATGCTTATTCCAGTACAGTTTTTTTTTCTTATCTGATGCATAATAATGGCGATAGCGACGATAATGAAACAAATATTAACTTTGTTGTATTATTGTCATTTAGTCAATTTTTTTTTTAAAACTCAAAAACTAACAGAAAAAAATATGAATTTTCCACTTTTATCTACATTTAAACTTGATTGAAAAAAAAATAAAAATAAAATAAAACTATCAATTAGAAAAAAGGAACTGCCCTTCCTTGTACCATTTGTGAATACTTGAACCCTTCCAACTCAATTTCTGATTGTGAACTTGAATTTTTTTTAAAGGCCGCCGGGAGTTCTCAATCATTAGCAGATAAAGTCACTGGTGAAACTTCAATTTACCTTGCCAAAGCTATGATCCGTGGATGCGATGTTCTTTTATTTGAAGAGCCACCTCGTATGAATCTTAGTTTCATCCTTTTTTTCTTTTTCTTTTTTTTTTTAAATTTTTGTTTGAATTACTATCTTTTAAAAATCTAAATAATAAATTGAAGACTTCTTCCATGAGTCAAGTAATAAGTTCAATGTCAAAAAAAAAATCATTTATCCTTATTTTTTATATATAGCTTTAGAATTCGTTGGTGTTGTTAAAACGCATTTTCAAGATTGTACTGTTTTTGTACTCTCCACATTTGGAACCGAGCTCGAGTGGACTCAAGAAGTTTTGGGTGTTCGTAACGGAAAAGTCATTGAGTGGGGCACTCATTCAATACTTGCATTTCAGCCTGGTTCATTGTATTCTTCAATGAGGGCCATTGTCTGAGCTAAAAAAAAAAAAAAAAAAAAAAAAAAATTGAAAGCGTTAAGGAAGCCGTGGACTAGTCTGAAAATCGAAAAAAAGAGAATAGAAAATATGTTTTTATGGAAAAAAAAAAAAAAGAAGAACACTCGACCGTACTCCTTGACTTAAATGGTTAACCAAGCTTACCCTTTTCAAATATTACTTCAATGTAGTTAATGACTTAAATTATTTACTTTTAAAAGGCCTACGGTGAACAGTAATTATCTGTCTTGAACTGTAGATGAAAGATATTGATTAAGAATATACATGCATTTTCTTTATTTCTGAAGACCCAAACTTGAGATAAAACCATTTCCAATGAGTTTTTTCATTGCCACTATACTTTTATTCTGACTGGATATTTTTTTTTCCCCCAATCATTGATGATTTTATTTCTTCTGCATCCTCTACATCTTCAGCACAGACATATCACTCAGAATAAAGATACATTTACACAGTTACACCTATATTATTTATGTTACCTATTTGGTATGAAATGCATTTTGAAATAAAAGTTCTCATTTTTAAATAGGATCGAATTAAGATAAGAAATAAACTAAGACTTTATTTAATAATAGGCGACAATTTTCATAAATGCCCATTTCACCTTTTCTCTCTCTCTCTCTCTCGTTTTTCTCTTATTTTTTTATGACGCCAATTGACGTAAATGTACATATATATATTTTTCTATTTTTATTTTAGAAAAATCATTTGACTACATTTACTTTCCAATACAAATAAATATGGTCCGGAAAAAAACAATCAATGATTCAACTTCTGTTTTTAATTTAATATTGAATTTTTTCATTTTTTTACGGCTATTTTGCTTCCCTTTTTAATTCATTCATTCTTATGAAAACGTTTTCTATCCAAAATATCCCTGAGTGAAAGAAAACTCTAAAGCCTTACCCTACATTTATTCAAATAACTTTTAATGACCATTGGAATCCTTATTGATTTTTTTTTTTTAAAGGGGAGAAATGGTTCAGAGGGTTAAAAATATTCCAATTCTTTCACAAGGTGTACGCTGAATTAAAAAGGAGAAGAAGCGTAAAGAAAAAAGAATGATGATTTCATAATCTTGAGCGCGTGTTTTTTGAGGCACAATCAAACCTAACTAGGGTAAGTTCAAAGTATGCATCTTTTTTTTTTTTTTTTTTTTTTGCATCGCTCATGAAGCACAAATTTGATCAAGAAATAAAAAAATCTAAAGAAAAGAAAAAGAAAAGCAGAAAGTTAGTAACCAAAATAATGACAAAAAGAAACAAACAAAATAAAGAGATGATTATAAAAGGAAACTTGATTTAACTTTATCATCGCCATCTTATCTTTTAAGAATTCAACAGTGTAAAAAACAAAAAGAAAGTCAATACATCAGAAATCAAGAGAATAATCATGAATCTGTAACATATTTGAAAAAAAAAAAAAAAAAAAAAAAAAAGGAATGAT
Source organism: Coelomomyces lativittatus (assembly GCA_026937265.1). Classification (NCBI taxonomy): domain Eukaryota; kingdom Fungi; phylum Blastocladiomycota; class Blastocladiomycetes; order Blastocladiales; family Coelomomycetaceae; genus Coelomomyces; species Coelomomyces lativittatus. The sequence goes on from JADGJU010000198.1 coordinate 4,242, forward strand.
GTGCACAACACTAGGCCACGCACCCTACCTGTCACCATTTTTACTTAAATTAAACAATTTGTGTTACAAAGATGCGTTTTCTCTTTTCTCCATTGAATAATAAATCTTTGTTTGTTTGTTTGTGTTTTATACTTCTTTCCATTTCTCATTGTCCAGTGGACCATTTTAAACATTTCTTGATTATTCAAATCACAATCTAATAGCCTTACTATGGGCTAAGAATTCTCTCTCAAATTCCCTATATTCTTTTTTTTTTATTTATTTATTTATTTAAAGGAGAAGCTTATCTTGTACTGTTTTGGCGATCAGAGTTAGTTAGGTCGTCTTTCCGAACTTGATATTTGCCAATTAAACTTTAACATTTGAGTTATTCCCTTTTAAAAACATGATTCAATTTTATTAACATTACTTCATTTTTCATTCACATAAGCAACGTTTCTTTTTTTTTTTTTTAAATATGGATACTTCCATTTTTATCCGCGGATGCAAGTCAATTAAAAATTAATGGTTTAATATGTGATTAAGTTGAAGAGGGGAGTGTTTTATAATAGCAGCAGCATTAGTTGTCGTATTTGTTAGAGTATAGCTTTTATTTTTTTATAAAGTTCATGCAGAATCCAAAATTTCGTTGTATTCAGCAGGATTAGCAGGAACTCTTTGCTAGTTTGAGATTTTTTAACTTTAATGCATTTCTATTTTATTCCGTTATTTTTTTTTATTTTTTTTTTATTTTTTTGTCTTTTCTTTGTTGCATCGGAATTTCTTTTCTTTCTTTCTTTCCTTTTTTTTTTTAAATTTTTTTCTCCGAAACAAGTCTTGATAAACTTTTTGGATTTCATTTTTTCTTTTAACTTCTTGACTTCTTACTTTAATGAGTATTTTCAGATTGAAATGTTCGGACGTAGATACTCTTGTCTATGCATTCCGAAGGGCATCCACACTTCATTCGGTGTTTCATCAATTTCATTCTAAATCTACACCTACTATACGGCTTGGGGTCTTAAGAGAATCAAAAAGTGTTTGGGAACGGAGGGTTCCTATTGTACCGGATCTTATTCCTCCCCTCCTTAATGCAGGCGCTCAAGTTCTGATGCAACCCTCTTCCCATCGTGCTATATCAGATGATCAGTTTCATAAGGTATTCAGAACCACTCTCCCAATATTAAAAACATACCCTTGTAACTCTTTTTTCTTTTCTTTTCTATTTTATAGAAAATTAAACATACAGTGACCATCTACTGTATTCTAGAAAGATAAAAAGTTTACTAATATGTAGCGATAATGAAATTTTTTCGTGCAACGGGTTTATTTACTCATTTTCTTTTTCAGGCAGGCTCGATAATTACAGAAGATCTTTCTTCTGCAGATATCATTATTGGAATTAAAGAGGTTCCTTCGTCTATGTTGCTGCCTAATAAAATTTACCTTTTTTTCTCACATACTCATAAAGGGCAGTCAAAGAACATGGGAATGTTAAAAGAAATTATTGAAAAGGTTGTTTGTTTGTTTTATTATTTTGTTGACATTAAATGGATGATATCTTTTTTTTTTTCATTTCTCATAAAAATGAAGAACTTTGTCCCATTAATTTTTCGTTTCCCATTCAAGTTCAATTAAATAGTCAAAGTAACCTTTCTAACCACTGCATACCACTATGTCGTTGATATTGTCAACAAGAATTCGAGATTTAACGCGATCATTCAACTTAACTCCTTTTTTTTTTTAAAAAAAAAAAAGCCGTTTTTATCATTAACTAACCTAAACTCTAATTTTTGCCTTTTCGTTTATTTATTTCAATTTTTAGAAAATTACATTAATAGATTATGAATTAATTACGGATGCACATGGAAAACGTACGGTCGCGTTTGGGACTTACGCTGGTTATGCTGGAATGATCGATTCACTTCATATATTAGGGAGGCGAATGCTGGCATTAGGGTATAATTCACCATTTTTGGTGAGTAAAAATTTTTTTTTTTGCTCTTTACATACCTCTTAGGCTTTCCATTAATATTAACAAATTTTTAACACTCTTTTTTTTTTTAATGAATTCATTTTGTCAGCAAATTTCAATGGCACATTCATACCCTTCCCTAAACCATGCGCGCCAAAGCTTAGACTATCTAGGAAAAGTGATCCAAAAAGAAGGGCTACCTTCTTGCTTCGCCCCTTTTGTTGTAACATTTACTGGGAACGGCAATGTCACCTCCGGCGCCATGAGCATATTTAAACATTTTCCTCATCAATTTTTAAAGGTGACCGATTTGCCTTCTTTATTCCGATCGAAAAAACATAACCCTCATTGTCTGTACGCTGTCCAGGCAAAACATTTAGACTATCTATTTGATTCCGAAGCTTCTTTTGACGAGATTAAATATCGGAAAGAGCCTCATGCTTTTCAGTCTGAATTTCATTCTAAAATCGCTCCGTATACATCATTGCTGGTAACGGGACATTTTTGGAACGCCAATTATCCGCGTTTACTTACGTCAACTCAGGCCGCCGCCCTAAGTCATCATTGGAAGAAACATTTTCGAATGCTAACTATCGCTGATATTTCGTGTGATATTGAGGTAGATATTGATTTTTTTTTTTTTTTTTTTTTTAAGTTTTTTTTTTTTTTTTTTTTTTGAAGTTTTATCTTTATTTTATTTGCTTCCTTAAAATATAAAAATTAAAAATATAAAGCAAAAAAAATTTTCTTTAAAAGCGTTCTCCTTATGCTGCAGGCAATTAATTTATATACTTTCACTAATGTGGAATTAGGGAGGCATTGAATTTTCAAATAAAATCACTAATTTTGAGAAACCATGGATCATTTATAACTCGGAGGATCAAGTATATCATGAAAAGTAAGGAATGGACTAAATTTCGTCTTTCTTCACTATTTTTCAGTTGTTGTTTGTTTTTTTTTTTTTTTTCTTTTTTTTTTTTTTTTTTTTTTTCAGCTTTTCAGGAAAAAAGGAAACCCACTACTGTGGCTAAAACAATGTTGCATTCTACTTTCACGAATTTAACCCCTGAAAAGTAAAAATCTTAGGGAAAAAAAAAAAAAAAAAGGAGGAGAGGCTTGACACATCGACATACATTGATGCCAATAGATGCGTGCCCGAATTTTGTTAATTCATCAGATAACTCTGTGCACTTGATAACTTCTGCAAACCAGTCCGAATCCCAACCTTTCCCAAATAAAATATTATCACGAATGCTACCTTCGATGAACCAATGAACTTTGGGAACATAAGCTACCTTTTGCTTTAATATGGATTGAACCAACTCCACATTCTTTTCGCCAAGCAAAACCGTTAGCTCGTTGAAGAAGCAATGAAGATACCCTTCAATATAAATAGCAGGTTTTTTAAGCATTGACATAGTAGGTAACTTAGCGAAAGAGGCTCGAGGAGACACTGGATGCACCTGTGACGGTTGTTCGTAGGTCGTAGGTTTGAAGGTCATCGACTGTTTTAACGCGTAGAAGGAAGCCAAACATACAAGTTGAAAGTACATGATGGGAGAACCGGTTTGAAATACACAATAGGTGGAGTAAAAAAAGCAAGCATGGTCAGTGAGGTTGGGTAGAAAAAAGCTGAACTGGCGATAACACTCACAAACTCTCTCCTTTTTATACTCTTTCTTCAGGTGAGAAAGCCATACAGGCATGGATAAGGAACAACGGAAGGTTGCTATCGATTGTAACCAGGTTAAGATGGATCGATGTGTCTTCCATTGCAAGCCGAAGTGATGTTCTTCAAAAACAGGCCGAAAAAGAGAGATCCAATACGTTACCATCCAACTCACCAGCATCGGAGTTACCACGTCAAAGAAAACAGACTCAAAAATGAACGTGCAAAGTAGAACTACACTGAAAAAAACCAACACACATTGAATTTTACTTTGGCGCAACCAGTGTACTTCATTTAGAATTTTTTGAGGTGTTTGAATCCATACTTCAAAAGTAGGAGGGACAATGGATTGAAGGGTATGAAGATATACACTTTTCGTTAGCATGGTTAATGCTTTCAGCTCCCCTAACCCTAAATGAAGTTTGGCAATAGAGTACGTCCATCCTAAGAAACACATCAAAACACCAGCCACCTTCAAACTCGTTTGAATGAAATACATCAACGAGAGTCCAAATAAAACATGAAGGCATAGCCAAGGCAAAGAGGAACGAAAAAAGAGTTGGAAGAGTGCTTGATGGTGACCTATTTCCCCCTCTACCAAGGATGTGGGTAATAGCCAACGAGGAAATTTTTGACACTTTGGATGGAAACGCAATGTATACTTCAACCATGTCCAAAATGAGATGGTGGGTAATTCGTGTTCCTCCTTATGAGCTGAAAGCATTGATAAACACAAACATCCCAAATTCAGAAAAAGGAGACAGGTGGGAAGGACACAAGGCCAAAACCCTGTATCCAGGTTCAGGTGGACAAGCACGTTTGAAATGGAAATCATTAGATTTAGAAACCAAAACCCCATCAATATCCAACTTAAGTGTCGCGATTTTTTATGCTCAATATGCATCCAAACTAGTACAATTGTCTGGATAAATCGAAAGATTAAAGAAAAAAAAGTTGAAAAGATAAATATTGCAGTTTTTAAACTTGAACTATCTATTTTTTTAAAGAATAAGTTCAGTCCATTAATTCGTTGACGTTTAATTTATTTCTTTATAAAAAACAAAGAAAATAAAATAAACAAATTAAAACCATTTTAACGAATTTACAGAAATCCCTCAAATATGCTGATGACCATAAATTCATCCGAAGGTTACATTACATACCAAGGAAATACAAGAAAACGCGGTCCAAATGGAATTTAAAACAATGTCCTCCATTTCTGTATCAAACCATGGGTGTATCCAAACTTGAATGAGTGGAATAAGAAACGCACTTCCCGTGAAGAGCTTTTAAAAAGTAAAGATAGAAAGAAAAATCTATTAGTTCATATGGTAAATTTTATACAATTCATGTATAAAATGAATTGGGAAGGAACTCAAATAAACAAAATGATTCCATGACACCTACCAAACGAATGAAATAAAGTAGAGGGGATGGTTCTTCCAAAATAGAATGCACGCGAGGGAAATTCATTAAATAAGAAATTCTATAAATTGCAGCGAAGAAAGCAAAAAATAGAGGAATGAGAGGCAAAAAATAGATTTGAACTTGCCATGATGGTAAAAAAATAGAAATGGTATCCTTAAAGAAGGATAGAATGTCTTCCATCAATGTGGGAACAAAGAAAGAAAGGAAAATAAAAAAGAAAAGGTCAAAGGGGAGGTAATTGTAAAGAGTTTGAAAGAGAATGAACGATTTTTTAAAGGAGGGGTATAAAATAAAGCAACAAACGGAGAAGGGGAAGTGAGAAGAGTGGTAACGGATAAATACAATTATTTTAAAAAAGGACTAATCTAGGTTGTAATAATTTTGTAGAGAAAAGAAAATAATAATTTAAACTCAAATGATTTTAATTGACAATGTACGCGAAAATTTTATTTTTTTATTTTATTTTTTTTCTTGAGGTAACTGAAAATGTGCTGATGAGAAAGGAGGATGGCATTGCAAAAATGAAAAAAAAAAAATTGTTCAAAAATCCCTGTCCACTGTCCACTCGCTTCTTCCTCCTCCCCTTTTTTGCATTTTTCCAGCAAAAAGGTTCCCTTGCCATGCGAATGAGAATGAATCAAGTGGTTATGCACTCTCCTTTCTCTTCTCTTGAACTCAGCTTTATTAATTTTCGTTTATTTAAGGAACAAAAGAAAAACTAAAAGAAAATAAAAACTCATGTCAGTTGGATGAATTGATTTTATTACGCGCTCCTTTGCAAGCACGTGTAAACATGGATTAATCCACAAAGGATAGAATTGTATAACAAAAAAAAAACTCTTTTTTCTTAGTTAAAAACAACAGCAACAAAAAAAAATATATTTATGCTCTACTTCACGGTGATTAAGCTCACGTGATTGTTAGATTATTGACTCAATGCTAAGAATGATAAATTTCCTTTTTTTTATTTAATGAAATTTATAATTTTTTTTTTTTTAAATAATTAAAATCCTTGGATTCTGTTTCTTCCTTTCTAATTTATTTTTTAGTTTCCAGAGCTGAGCAAAAAACTCAAGTCAGGAATTGTCTATGGTATACATTTCAAGTATAACTTTCCTTTTCAAAACATTGAATGGCCGATAAAGAATTCCTGGTAATCTCTACATTATTATTATCATTTTTTTTTTTCTCTACATCACTTTGTCTTCTTCCCTTTCCCTTCTTTTTCTCTTTCGTATGATGTTCGTATAATGAACCTCTCCCATCTTAAAAAAATTAAATACAGATTCAGTAAGCGTATTCTTTCGTTTAGCTTGTCGGACTTTGTACACACGATAAATCACTCACATTTTTAAGTTTTATACCTTCATGAATGTTTAGGAGTTCCCTGTTATTTGCCAACCATGTTTGGGCGATAATCCTTATATGAGGATGGTATTATTATTATTATTATTATTATCTAATTCTTATTTTTTTTCACTTCCCATACACTCTTTATAACATTCAGATACGTTGCATTGATCTTTATATCTATTTTATAATACACTTTAAAATAATCTCTCTTTGCTTTTAGACCACTCAACAAAATGGCCAAGAGTGTAAGGTACGATTCAGATACACACGACATCTCCGCTACTTCTTTCTTTTCCCATGTTTTTCTTCTTCTTCTTCTCGTAATTAAAACAATGCATCATGTAGAAAATAAAGAAATTGGACTTTCAAAGTTTAGTATTCAAGGAGACGAAGAAGAAGAAAAAAAAGAAAAAAAAAAAAAAAGAAAGAGATAAAGAGAAAGAAAGTAGTTTGAGAAAATTTTTTTCCTTGTTTTGAACTTCTATTAAATTCTTATAGATATGTACTAGACCTTTTACCACTCACCGTTGGCTGCCTGGAGTAGGTATGCGCTACAGACGTACAGAAATTTGCATGTCATGCGCTAAAATCAAGAACGTTTGTCAGACTTGTCTATTAGATTTAGAGTATGGTAAATAGCGTTGAACTTTTACTAGATGTTAATTTTGATTTCTTCCGTGTCATCTTTTTTTTTTTTTTGGAAACAATATAGTTATAAATAGCTTAGTCTTCCCCTTTTTTAAAATTGTTCTTCTAATCTTAAATATTTTTAATTGCCTTGCCTTCCTTTTTTTCCTTTTCTTTTTCAAGGGCTAACCACTCAAGTCCGTGATACAATGATGGGACAACAATCCCAAACTCCTCAAGGAGATATAAATCGACGTTGGCATCTTAGGGCTGCTGAGGAAGAAATGGAAAGAACGGGAAAACCTACTGTGGATTATTCTAGAATCGATTCCATAGCCAAAGAAACATTAAAAAAATTGGCTCGGTCGTCTTCTGAACCTTATTCTAAAAGGACAAGACCTAAAATTTGTGCATTTTGGTTAAAAGGAAAATGCCATTTAGGCAACGAATGTCCTTTACGGTATGAACCATATCCCTTATGAAAGTGTTTTCGAAGCTCATTTTCATTTATATCACTTTTCCTAACATGAAGATGTTGTGCTTCGTTTTTAAAGCCTTAGATACACTTATTTATGGCTTATATAAGTTGAATTTCATTCCAACCTATTTTCATGTGTGTATATATATTTTCTTCTTCTTCTAGACATGAAATGCCGAAAAACAAAAATAAACCCAAATCTGGACCACAAAGAAATTCGAATTCTACAGGTCCTGTCCCGCAATAAGTGGTCGGAATCCTTAATTTATTTTTACACACTTCTTTCATTCTAATCTTATTAGACATTTCCACTCATATACTTTTACTTTAAATAAATTCACGATTCTTCTAATAATGTTATTTTATTTTATTTTTATTTTTTCGCTGCTAAAAATTCAAATGTAAACTGAATTAATATGTTACTCTAAGCGCTCTCCATTTTCTTCCTCTATTTCCCTTCTAACTTCGCAATGGGGCAAAATAAAAAACTGCCATTCTTTTTATGTCAATTTTTAAATCGACTTGATATTTCAAATGAAAAAAGTATTATTATTTTTTTTTTTTTTATAAATCTGTAAAACGCTATAATTAAAGTAGGGTTGGTAGCTGATTCACTATAAATAAATGAAATTGACATTTTATTCTGTTATAAATGTATTTTTACATTTGAAAGTGCTTGCCAAAAATTTAAAAATACTTCTAAAAAAAAAATTGAAGTTGAGAGAGTGAAAAATATGTAAAGAGTACAAGGAGAACTCGAAGCAAAGTTTAATATATATATTATTGAATTTAGCTTTATCATTTTAGTTTTTTATAAAAAAGTGCCAGCTGGCGCAGTAGATGACCAAAAGCTAATGGTTCTGTGGAAATTTTATCTTGAATCCATGATGGTAATCTTTTTCGAATCGAGGTTTGCATATACCTTTGATCAATCAGTAGAATGGACGCATAGTCCTTAGCATGACGAATAGCCCGTCCTTGTAAAATAAAGTCGAGGAAAAGAAAAAAAAAACGAATTAAAAAATTGGAATTTTTAATTAGCTACTTAGCATTTTATTATTTTTATTTTTAAGCGGTTAGAATTTCTTGGAAAGAAAAAGTTAAAAAAATATATAAATAACACGCCCCGCGATTGTTATCCGGAAAAAACGAAAAGAAAAGGATTTGTAAAGTATCGTACCAATAGATTGATTTATAGAGCGCATGCATAAATTTTCGTAGTAGATATGTGATTGGTGAGGCCTTAAACTTTCAATGTATTTTAATTTTTCTTTTAATTCAAGTGATGAAGCGTTCGGATAAGGAAGTCCTATCATAACAACACACCTAAAATTTGAATAAAATGAGAGGAAAAGAAATGGAAAAAAAGGATCAATAACAGCAACAGTTATTTTCATCATAATACAAAGCAAAGTTGACTTAATCGTTTTTTATTTAAAATATAAAAGTTTTTTATTTTTTTCACATTCTAATAAAGATCTAGAAAATCTATTTATTTACCTAGCTAAATCATCGCTAAAATTAATGCCTTCCGATAGCTTACCACCGACGACAGAAAAAAGTAGAGCTCCATGGACCTGATTGAGGCAAATATTTAGCGGATGGAAATTAGTAAAAAAAAAGTAAATTTTATTTGAAAGTAATAAATGGTGATCCGTGGAAATTTAAACAAAAAAAAATTGAGAAAGAGAGAGAGAGAGAGAATCAAAGATCAAATAAATAATAAGAGATTTACCTCTGATTGAGACAAATAAATTGAATAATCGCGGAGTAGCTGGTCGATATTTGTTGATGAAATAGGCTCATGAAAAATCTAATAACAATTGTATATAGAAAACGCATAAAGAAGAAATTAATACCCGTAAAACGAGGAAAATTAACGTACAAAGTAAGATTAAAAATGAAGCTCCGAAGAAAATCTAATTTTAAATACCTTTTTTCGCTTTTCAATACGTTCTAACTGACCATTAGTAGTCATTATTTGCTTAAGCTCCTCCAGAAACCGAAACGATGGCACAAAAACAACCATTCCTCTGGGAACAATTTGAGATATATTACAAAGAATTTGACCAATTTTAGTAAACTTGAAAGAAAGAAAAAAAAAAAAAAAAAAAAAAAAAGTAAAGAAAAAAAGCGCATATTAATTAAAAT
>JADGJU010000200.1:0-12455 GCA_026937265.1 Coelomomyces lativittatus
TTTTTTTTTTTTTGGAAAATTTTAAAACCAGTCATTGCGGTTGAATACAATGCTACGCGATTGGCTTGTACTTTACACAACGCAGCTATTTACGAAGTCCAAGATCGTATTGATTGTAAATATATGGACGCATTTGATTTCCTTACATCCACTACCGAGAAACCCGATATCATTTTTTTATCACCCCCCTGGGGAGGTCCAAGTTATCTTCAAAAAGATGAATTTTACTTTCACATGATGCCTTTCGATTGGTATTAATGGTTTTTTACAATTTCTTTTCTTTTCTTTCTTTCTTTTTTTTTTTTGTGGTGCCTTATCATCATGGATCGAAGCTAAGTTCTTTTTGCAAATTTTTTTTAAAAAAAAAGGAGTATGAATATTTAAAAAAAGCACTTGTTGCAGCCTAAAACAGAAATTTAGTGTTTACTTTGTGAACCTTTATAAAAAAGAAAAAAATGTAGGTTCCTAAAGCTTGTATTCATGAAAGCATTTTTGGACTTGTTTGTTCTAACCTTTTTTTTTTTTTTTTCTTCTGAATCTTAAACTTTCCCAATTTCTTCGTTAATGTGTCTTTGCTTTGTATTTCTTGTTGTTGAATCAAGGCCTCGTTTACTTTCCTTAACAATTGCACTTACATCAAATTTGGTCATGTACCTTCCACGGAATTTGGCACTATCTGAAATCCAAGCCTTGGCCCAACAAATTCCTAATATCCAAGTTGAACAGGTCTTTGCATATGGTCGATCACGTGCACTTCTTATATACACAGGTTCATTGGCTTGTTCGACTGGAACTTCTTCAACCAAACCGAAGTACCTTGATTTTACGAAATCCACTTGATGTTCTTAAATTCCTCTTTTATTTATTTATTTTTTACCATTGCGTATTCTTGATCTTTTCTCAATCTTTTTTTTTTCTTCTTTTTTTCAAGCTTGTTTATGACTTAAATTATGTATTTTGTTTCTTTAGGTACTAAAACACTACTCCTTTTTTTTTTTTTTGTTCATAGTTTTGACTTTGATAAAACACTTTAAAAAAATTAAAAACATGTTTCTAGCTATTTTATTTTCTAATACTATTTCTTCAAATAAATTTAAGTTTCCCTTTTGGATTGCCTCTGCAGAATATTTCTTTTTTGTTCGCTCAATCTAGATTTCGGATTAAGATCTATAATTAAAATTTAATGATTCACTTAAAATTGTAAATACCACGGTGTCCAATTGTATTTTTAATGTTTTTTTTAGAAATTTTAAATCTTTGATCAATTCTAATAGCAAAAATTTCAATTTTGTGTTTTATTTTTTTATGGAATTTGAAGTTTCTATTTTTTCCATTTCATTTTTAAATACAACTTCTCTTTTTTTTTCCTATCTATGAAAACTCCAGTCAACCTGGTAACAATTTATTGAAACTTCTAAAACAACCTAATTGTAAATCACTTCATTTTCTTTACAGTTGTAAGTCGCGTCGGAAAACAAAATGTACTTTTATGCTGTATTAAAAGACCATATATATATAAATAAAATATATATATACACTCCTACCCCATTCTTTAGAGTAATCAATCTTTTATATTTTAAAAAGTAGTAAGCGATTTGAAAGCCCTTTTTTTCATTTCTTACAGATGCATATTTTATAACTCTTGTCTCTCCTATCTCAATTTCTTTTTTTTCTTTTATTCCTATTTATATTTTTAGACGAAATATGATTCATCCCATTACGCATAATGAAAAATTTTAAATTTTATATGATTTGTAACATGAAACAGAAATAAATAAAAACTGACAAAGAAGGCTAAGTCCTTTAGACTTTTGCGGAAAAAAAAAAAAGTTGAAAGCAAGTCAAGAAGAGATATAATAGAAAATTAACAATCACCAGCATCGACTTTTGCTATGATTCAAGCATAGTCTTTTTGACCCTAGACCCTCAAAGAAATTTCCGTCCCAAAGTTGTAGATTCAATTCTCAAGTCTCTCGAAGTAAGTTAGTTGCCTTTTATTCTACTATTTTTATAAACATTATGAAATTAAAGAATAAAAAGAATAAAAAATTGATGTAACCATGGGTTTTTAAAGTTGAAAAAAATTGAAAGCCTTGACTTGAAGAAAAATTGTAAATAATCCAAATGTCTTCTGAAGTCACATACTGAAGATTTCCACCAAAAGTTTGAGAAACTTATATCTGAAAAAGAATGAAAATGGTTACTCCGATTTTAGTCTAATGATTCAGGATCAATGACACGATTAATTGATACTTCCAAATTCCATCTCGATAAGGGCACATCTTAAGGCTAAAATCCTCCTTTGGGAAGTTAAAGGTGAAAAGGCTCATAGGGTTGCTTCGTAATAGAAAGTTTAGCCGGCCCCATCTCTAGACACTTCTCAAGCACTTGTCTTGTATATATGATTTCCCTCCATTATGCTTTTTAGATGGTGACGTACTTTTTTTTTTAATGTAGTAAATAATTGAATTATTAACAAAAATTAAACCAAAACACTAATCTAACCTTTTTAGTACAATAAAGTTTAGAACCTTGCTTTTATTTAAAGTTTTTTTCGGCTTTTCTCATTAATCAATTGGAATTTTTTTTTTCGGTAAGTCACAATCATCCTTTCTCTATATTAATAAAAAAAAAACTCAAAGTTTATTACATCACCTCATTTTATTTTCGCTGAAGGCTTCTTAAGATTTATTTTATTTCCTAACCTCTCCGAAACCTTCAACCTAGCGGATTAGGCCAAACTTTCGGGAAATCTCCTCTTCCATTAAATTTTTTTTAAGAATTTAAACAAGAAAATACTAAGAATTATTATTTATAAATCTATGGGTTTAAATTTTTACTTTTCAAATGAAGTAAATCCTATTTGATTTTTGAATATAGAGATTAGACAAAAAAGTAAAACTAACCAAATTTTATATAATCCTATATTTCAATTTTTTTGAAGCAGTTTTTTAACTATTCGATTGGTATCAGCCATTAAAGACGTGAAGTTGAAGATTTAAATACATAGATAAAATAACTATTAAGAAATTTAACTGCTTAGTGCAAGGCTTGTGTACTGACTCCCTTCTCTTGTAGATCCCATAAATTTGAAGTAATTAAAATTTGTGTTCATATGAAACTTAAAATTCTTAAAACCTAATAAGTCGGAAAAAATTCCATGCTGATTGAAGTATCTATCATGCTGCACGCTCATTTTCTTTCCTCTTTATTCCATTTCATCATGTAAAAATCAATTTAAAAACCTTTTTAATGCGAGGATAATTAAAATGATAGAACTTTAACAAAAAAAAAAAAAAAAGAATGGGCTCTCACTTATAGAATTAATGCCATTTACCTAAGTATATATTCTAACAATTAATATTTGCTTTAAATTCAATTTCGTCAATTCAAATTATTTAAGTTAATTTTTGGGTAGCGGTGACCTCTCTGGTTAATGACCAAAAATCATTGCAAAGTCTCAACCTTTTTTTTATATCATCCAATTAAATCCGAGTATTCTACGTTAAATATCATTGTGAATACATCTAAGGTGCATACAAGAAAAGATCCTTCCACAGATAAGGAAAAAAGATGCTAACTGACAAGACATAAAGTTGGTTCTTACAATTAATAGCAAAAAAAAAACACGTTTTTCTCCTAAATACAATTACTATGATAAAAACTATGAACTACATCTATTTAACCTTCATGATTGTTATTCACACGTAAATATATATCTCCATTAAAAAATATAAGGCGATAAACACTTTCCTGTGAATTTTCCTTATATATTTACTAATATTAGAGTTAACATTATTAATTTTTTTTTTTTTTTTTTTTTAAATTCTAAGCATGGTAGGAATGTTTTTATCATTTACCATAAGTGTTCCATCTATAAGCGTTAAGAAAACCACAGCATTGTTCCGATAAGGGAAAACAGTAGTGGTGATATATTCATATTTAGTCAAAATTCAAGTTCGAAAGAATAAATAGAATGATTGATGTAATACAAAACAATAGATAAAAGTCGGCAATTTACTTTCGACTGGGAAGATAAAAAACCGGTTAATGAAATAATAAAAAAATTTTGAAGAGGCAAGAGAGCACTACATTGCTTCAACCAAGCACACTAAACCTCTTACAGTCGAAGTAGAAAATTTTAAGACATTGCTTCAAGAGAGCAAAAATATTATAAAAAGGAAGGAAGCGGAACCAACCATTCAAAGTCGTCCCGATGAAATATTTTAAAATATCCCAGCAATAAAAAAAGATTCTATACCTCGAACTAAACCTATTCATTCTGAAAAAAAAAAAAACTTGGATTAGCTGGATTAGAGCGACCTTTGTCAAACAAAAGATTTTTTGAGACTAATTAGAAGAAAAGGGGAAGTGAGCAGCATCTAGTGCTTCGAGCCTGTACTTACCACATTAGGGCGAAAAAAGAATATCGACTAGTCTCATAATACGGAATATATATATGTTAAATACAATAAACTTAAAAAATATAAACGGCATGATGTTCGAGGTTTTGTTTATTAGATGCTTACTATTAGAACATCAATACTTTTAAAGTCTTCAAGATAAAAGGACACCCGGCTATTATTTGCAAAAATGAAATACGACTTTAAGTTCCTTAGCCTTTCAAAAAAATCAGAAGATATCTTTACACACCCAAAAACCCAGACCATGATTAAAAAATTTTATTCGTTTTATAAGATGAGCTTTGATTTTAAGAGAAATGAAATACAGTCCTCCACGTTTTAATTAATACGTTTCAAACTTTCATCCCCAGGACATACACAAACACAAAGTGAGTTATATCAAACCGTTTCTTTCTGGATTAGAGAAATTTTGTTGAAGTGAGAATGCTCCGACAGCTCGATCACTTCCTGCTACAAGTTTTCTTTTTTCTTCCTTTCTTTAAGGAAGCCTTTGATCATTTAAATACAACTTCGCAAAATCTAAAAATTGTTCTTTGCAATTTTTAGATTTTTTTCCCTTTTTTTTCTATTTTTGTTCTTAGAAAAATTATGAAGCTTTGATACTGATCTTGGTTAATTGCAGGATATTTTTTTGGTACCAAGTTGCTGAGATACTACAATCTCTAATTAACATTTTTTAAAGTTTAAATAGAAGCAAGTATATTTTTTTATTGTTCAAAAGCTTTTTGGTAGCCTTATTCATAAATTAACACACACACATATATATATATATATTTATACACTGTCCTACAAGCATCCTTTTTTTTTATTTTTAAGAAATACAAAAGAATGGAAAAAAGTTATGATCAGAAGAGTAAAAAAAATCCCTTTCTAGTTGTAATAAATTTACTTTATGTTTATTTTGAAATAATACACTTAAAGTTTGTGTTACTATTTACGAGCCCTAAAGAGAAAAAAATATTTACTCGAAAAAAAATCATTTCTTTTGCAGTATTGATTATATGCTCCGTAATTAGATAACGTTTTATCATTTAAATTGATGAAAAATCATACATTTACGGAAACGGGAGAAAAGAACATGGTAAGTCATACGATCACTAGCTTTTCAATTATGGAGAACGAAGTCGCTCCGCCTCCTGGCGCAAAACGTCTAGACGCGTTTGTTGTACCAGACTTAAAAGTTGATCTAATAAGAAAAAGAAAAAAAGGAGAAGAAGAAAAAAGGGTTGCGCGATTATGAAGAAAAATACTTAAAAAAAAAAAAAAAAAAACTCAAAATATGGTAAAAGCATAACAAAAAGTTAAAATGATTTATAATATTTACCTCCACTTCGAATTTTGAATTCTAGTTCTCTTTCTTTAGACCGGATTTCATTAGCATAAGTATGAAGGGTAGGCAGCTAACATGTTTAAATTTAGTCATGGTCTTCTTTAGCGAATAAAAAAAAAAGAAAAAAGGAACATTTTCGAAACCCAAACCAAATAGTAAAGTAGAATGTAGGGCGATGGAATAATTTTTAATTATGATGATTATTCAATGAATACATCATACCGCTTCATCTAAGGTCGTAGGTCGTGGAGGTAGAGTATCTAGTAACTTAAAAATAGTTTCAGTACTAATTAAGAAATCATTGGGGACCTGGTCAATAAACTTATCCAATACTCCCTGTTCTAGATACGAAAGAGAAAGAATAAAAAAGAGGTAGGAAGAGAAAAGCAGTCGCTAAAGGCCATTAGAAAATAATCATTGAATATCCTTTCTACTTATATGGGTGTTTTAAAAAAGTATGAAAAGTAAAGCAGACAGCAATTTGGAGAGATGTCATGAAAGGTACGAGATGGTGCGTCTGAAGAAACTTGTGATTTGTGAGTATGAACAAATGCAAGCGTATCATGAAGCTTTGACGCTAGCTAAACAAAAAAGAGATTTTAAAAAATTGGAAAGGGAGAAAAGAAGGAAGGAGACCCAACATCAACTAAAAGTACGAAAACATGAAATTCAAATATATAGAATAAAATGACATGATAACAAAAAAATCAAAAAATAAGATTAAAATTTAAAACATGTCATACAAATTCAACTTGTAATTGAAGCTGTGAAAGACGATCAGCATTTGAGATATTCTCCGCAAGAGGAGCTAGTTTTGAGAAAGGCCTTTGTGGAATGTCATGACTACCAGCGGTGCCTTCATTTGAATGAGAGTGGAAGGGTGGGGGTGAAGTGATCCCTGTTTGTGGAAGCGTTGGCAGTGAGGTAAGGGGGTGACCTTTATCCATAAAAGTGAAAACTAAGCTAACATAAGTAAAACCAAAAAAAAGAAAAGAAAAGAAAAGAATTCAGCAATCATCCCCCCCTTCATCCAAGAAATGTTTGTAATATAAATAATAATAAGGTCTTCCTGTCTTTTCCAATGAAATGCCAACGCCTCAATGTATAAATAAACAAGAACTCTCCATTTTTTAACACACACCTCTCTGTTGATGGATTTTAATAAACAAAACAAACAAACAAAGATATAGCACAATGAATGAAATAAATTAGCAACTCTTACGGAGAAAGAGGAAATTCTTTAGACTATCTCTGAGTGTGAGAGAAAAAAATACTTACGCATAGAAATGAAAGTAAACAAAAACTCTGAAATAGAGTTTAAAAAAAAGGAAGAAAAAAAAAAAAAGAAATAGAAGTCCATTCTTTTTTCTGATTTTATTTCTTTGCCTTTCCTTTCCTTGATGTCAAAACCATGGTTAAAATTCTTAAATTATTTCACCAAAATGAATGAACATAATATGAAATGAAATAAAAAAAGAACCTTCCCCATGGCCTTTCACAAGAACAATGCTATTCTCATTACAAAGGACATGAATACCTCAACAAAAAAGATACTCCTTATCCATGTTTACTCTACCACACCAACTAGCGCGTTAAATTCTTAAAACGATAAAAAAAACCAAAAACGAATAAAGTCTTTCAATGAAATTAACGCAACTCTAGGGTGGAAATAAAAGATCATGAGATTTCAAGAAGAGAAACAAAAAAAAAAGTGAATTCCGTAAGTTCATTCATTTAAATATGTCCCTTTTTTTTTTTTTCCCCCTATTTCTTTGTTTAACCAACCTTACTTAAGTATTTTTTAATTCAACAGGAGGGTTACCTCCAAAAAATTTGGGGTCATATTCATGTGTGTCCACCTGATTCGAGGAGCCGAAGTGAAGTCTAATATCAGTGTGCTTCGGTTATCATGTGACATTTTATGGCAAATGAAAAATGGTAGAGGAAAGCACGAAGCATTCACGTCCAATGTACAAGCCACAACAACTCATACCCATTTACATAAACAAAAAAAAAAAATTCTGTTTTTGACTCGTTCAAGTTGGCACTACCAATAGGAATAGCAACAGGGTCACATGAAAATCACTCCACGTCTTGTAATCACCCTGTACCTTCAAGATAAAACCCCCTCCCCCATTTTCTTTTCCTTTCTTTTATTATAGATTAAAAGACTTTATCTTTAAAATGGTTCAGCAATTACTTATACAATAATCCATCATTACTTTTTGTATGAAAAATATTCCAAATTCAAAGATTTAAGTTATAAAATTGTAGAAAAGAAGGTAAAACACAAAAGTTAAAAAAAAAAAAAAAAAAAAAAAAATTATTTAAACCCAAAAAGGTTGTCTAGATTTTTTTTTTTTTTTTTCTTTTTCTTCAATTTTCAACTTTTTTTTTTTTTGAAATTTCATTCATTTTGCATTCTTTTTTTTTTTTTTTTTTTTACAAGGGGTCAGCCTCACCGTCCTTCCTTAAACTTTATTGCTTGTTTTTTTGTTTTACTTTAAAATTTAACTGGTATGTTAAATTGTTTTTTTAATTAAGCAGGTAAAAAAGTTCTCTGTAAAAATACTCATTTGACTGCTTTAGTTTTACGCTGTGCTAAATCATAACTGCATTATTTTCTTTTCTCTCCCCCCCCTCCTATAAATTCCTACCTTTCTTTTGCCCTTCTTCTAATCTTTCAACTACTTTGATTTTTTTTTATTTTAAATTAGAAAATGGGTCGTATGCACACCCCCGGAAAGGGTATTTCTAGCTCTGCCCTTCCTTACCGTCGCACTCCCCCAGTTTGGTGCAAAACTGCACCGACTACTGTAGTGGATCATATTTGTAAATATGCTAGAAAGGGTATGACCCCTTCACAAATTGGTGTCTTGTTAAGAGATTCTCATGCCATTCCTTTAGTGAAAAACGTCACAGGAACCAAAATTTTAAGAATCTTAAAATCAAACGGTATTTATTTTTTTAATGCTTATCCTGTCTTCATTTTTTTTTTTCGTAATTTTGAGTTTCAGAATTTCAATTGCTATTTTTCTATGCCATGTTTTTTTTTTTTTTTTTTTTTTTTGTAAAATTTTCATTCACAATGATGAAATTAAATGTATCGAAACACAAATTTGGTCCGTGTTTTTGATCAAGTAGGCAAATGCTTTCGCTTACTTTGAATGATAGCTCTATCTTCTCTCTGAGAAATGATGTTTACAAAAAAAAATATACAAGTTTTTTTTTTCATTTTTTCCAAAAGATATACATACTCATCAGACTTTTAAGTAATATTTAACTTGTTTTTTCCTACCACCTTCCTCATTTAAATAAAAGGCTTGGCTCCTGAAATCCCAGAAGACTTGTATCATTTAATTAAAAAGGCTGTCACCATTCGCAAACACATGGAGCGAAATCGTAAAGACAAAGATGCTAAGTTCCGTCTTATTCTTGTTGAATCTCGTATTCATCGTTTGGCTCGTTATTACAAACGTACCCGCAAATTAGCTCCCACCTGGAGATAGTACGTTTTTAAAATTTATTGTTTTTTTTTTTGAGTGCAACAGCTTCTTCTAGCTGTAGTTTTTGTCTGTTGTTAAGAAAAGATTGAAACTTTGGTGTCCTCAAAACTTGAGAAATTTTTCATAAGATAAAAAAAAAGAGAATCGTAAACGGACAGGGCGGACACACACTTTTCAAGGTCTCCTGGTGTATGCATATCCAATGCATTTTATCAGCAGTATTCAGGTTTGTTCTAGCCACTTTTACCTTTTTTTTTTTTACCTTTCTCTTTTAACAAGGCTTGTGATATTCATTTTTGACCTTATGACTTAATGAATATTCGCTGGTTACCCTCCTAGTAAAGAAAGGTAAAAAAAGGTAAAATTCTGGCTTTGAGCACTACCAACTTGATACTTGTTGTGACATATCTTCATCTCTCCTTTTACGTACAATCTCTCTTTATTTTCATATTAATTATGTGAACTGAATGATATCTTAAGAGAGATAAAGGTAGAGAGGTAGATACAGTCAAGTCTCCAACCTCCGTTCCTTCCCCTCTTTTCTAAGCCATATTACGAGTTAGACTTTAAAGAATTGAGGAAGGAAGGAAAAGAGTAAATGAGACCCACCACCGTTGAACTTTTTGATAAAGACTGTACTTTTCTAATTAGAAAAGTGCAGGAAACGTTTTTTTTTTTTGTTTTTTAAATTCAAGTCTCTCTCGATATGAAAAAAGAATTTTACTAATTTAAACAATTCTAAATAAATAAACGAGCCCAAGGCATAATATTTAAAAAAAAAAAAAAAACACATATTAACTTCTTTTTTTCTCCCAGCGAATCTGCCAATGCTGCCGCTATGGTTGGTTTGTAAACCTAAAGCACTTTATGTGCTATTCTTGACTTTTCTGTTGTGTGTGTGACAAAGTTATATAAATAATAAATTTTAAAAATTTTAATTTTACAAGTTGAAAGGTGCAATATATTTCTTGTCTAAGTGGACGTAAAGATTCTAAGTCAAAGTTTTATTTCTACATGTAAAAATTGGTGCAAGTGAAAATGCAAAAAAATATTCATTTCAATTCTATTAATTAATTTATACACTAGAAAGTTAAAAAAGAGAATGCAATTTTTGTAATGACTTAAAATCTCCATTTACACCTTTCTTATACTCATCGTAAAGGTGGGCGGCCTTTTCTTGCAGAACCCCCTTTTTTAGGTGTAGGTTTAAGTTTTTTTGAGTTGGACACATCTTCATTGGTTATCTAGGGAATAACAAGAAAACAAAGTTAAATTACGAATAGACGTAAGCATAGTCTTTGCATTAAAAAAAATAAACAAAAAAATTCATCATCAAAATTTAAAGTATGTGTTAAACAGAAAAAAGGGAAAGTAGAATAGAAAAAAAAAAACGAACTTTTCTTTTTACTTGATTCGTGGAAGGAAGGGGTTTAAAAAAGGTATCCAAACGCTCTTGAGTGCCACCACCCTTGCTTTTTAATATTTTTTTAATACCGGTACGGATGCGTTCCTCACTACACATCGTTATTTAAAATAAAAAGTAACGGAGAACAGTTGTAATCCTAAAATAGAAACCTTCATTTTATTTTATTTAAAAAAAAAAAAAAAAAAAAAAAACATACTTAAAATTCTTCTCTTTTACTAAGTATTGAATAAGTCCTTCTTCGTCAGGGTCATTCCATTTGAGCTATAAAAGATAAAAAGGTAGTGCAAATACAAACCATGCTGAGAAATATATAAATCCTATTTTGTGCCAAGAGATGAAAAAGAAAAAGGAAAAAAAAAAAAAAAGCTTCCTTACCTGAATAGTAGAAGGGTCTAACACATTTGGTTTTTTAAACAACTGCCTTGCTTCTTTGAACAACCAATCCTCTAATTGCATGCCATGTTTTTTTTTGTCTAAAATAGGCAAAATCGCTTCGATAGAATGGTGCTGTTGAATCCATTGAAACGCGGTTTTAGGACCTACTCCAGGAATGGAAGAGCAATAATCGCATCCTAAAAGAATGCATAAATCAATGAACTGTTCCATAGACAGATGGAGTCCAAGCAACACCTTTTCCAAATGAATTTCGGAAATAGGTAATTTGCGAGCATCCGAAAAGGTTAAATGACGTAACAAAATCGGTGACCCAAAAGTTAATGTATCCATGTCTTCGGAACCAGTAGCATACACCAAGCCTTCACGACATAACGCGGCACATTGGGCTTCGGCTTCACTGGGAGCATCCAAATAAGGAACCCCCATCAATGTTAAGAGTCTTTTACATTCCTCGGTATGCACACGGGTCACCTTCACTGTACGACGACTGAATTTATCTATGTCTTCAGTAGCACCTGTGTACATGTGCAAAAGGGCATGTCAGTATTTATATACCTTAAAGAAAGACGATGAAGAAAACGTTCAAAAGTTAACGACAGCCATTTAGTTAAATAGGAAGGGGTGTAAAACTTTAAAGCGTTGAAAGGATGATTTTAAAAATGGAACTGAACGACCTTTTTCAATGGCTTCTTCCAAAGATGCAGTGGCCTCAGTCCTTTTCTGAAAGCGTTTTTCCAGCTAAGTAAATAAAAAGGGTTAAGCAAGTGAGAATTTTTACTTTCCAACTACAACACTATTTTTGAGTTGTGGGTTTAACTGTGGAATGAATGGAGTTGGAAAGAGGAGTTTACTTTGAACTTACCTCGATACTTTTTAATTCGGGTGGTTTTCCATCAAAAACATAGACAGGTTTGATACCATTATCTAACATACGAATGGTTCGATAAAACATTCCTATTAAATGACTAAACAAAGAGATATTCATGGTCCCAAGGAAAAAAAAGAAAATGAAAGGTCCATTGCCATTCTTATCATTAGTGTTGTGAAACGTGAAAAACAAGAAGGCAGGTTAGGGTAGGGAGACGAAGTGGAGAGAGGACAAGAACGCTGTATTTTAAAGGTCTCTCTTTTATTATTATTATTATTAGTACCTCGTTGTTTCTCCACTATCGTTGGTTAACATTTGTCCTTCATTTCGTACAGCAATCAAAAATTGATAAATGGCCATAGAAGCATCAATAGCGATTTTACGCCCGAAATAATTTTTAATTTCATTTTCTTGTAAGACCTGAGGAGCTTGGTCACCTAATAATTTTGTAAGTCCGTGAATTCCCATTTTTTTTAATGCAAAGACTATGCTTACGTCTATTCGT
>JADGJU010000201.1:0-13839 GCA_026937265.1 Coelomomyces lativittatus
TTTTTTTTTTTTTTTTTTTTTTTTTAATGAACAAGGACGTAAAAAAAATGGTTTGAATTTAAAATAAATTGGAAAAAAAAAAATATTTATATATCTATATATAAATATTAAAATAAAATAAAATAAAAAAAAGAAAAGTTCAGCAAAAATCAGAAAGAAAGAAAAAAAAATATTATTTATTTTATTATTATTCACATGCAAACACCAATACTACGAAAGGACTCTGCATTACTTACAAAGGAAGAAGGATCGAAAGGAAAGGAAGATTGAAAACCATCCCAAAACTTACTAAATCCTTGAAAATAAATTTTTTAAAATGGTTGTTGGTTAAGAAAAACAGAATCCACCTTTCCTCTCTTTTAATTCCTATGAAATTTAAATGTACAAGCAAATCATTTAGAAACAGTTTTTTCAGTCCACAACTTTAAATGATATTCAGTGGATTCAAAAGAAGTTTACTTCTAATGTTCTCTCATAAAGGAAACATAGAGACTTTTTTTTATTAAGAATTAACCTTATTATACTCTCATTCATCTTCTCTTCTTAAGTGTTATCTATACAGATTCAGTTTAAAAGTAAACTACAAAAATGAATTAAAAATTGATTTTCACATAAGTGTTGGGCAGAAACCTAAATTAACGTTTTTGAATAAATTGGAGGGGGGGGAAGAAAGAAAGAAAGAAAGAAAGAATAAGAACAAAACAGAATATTAGGAACATAGTAACCACAGTTATAGTACTTTGAGAGTACATCATAATTAGGAAAAGAACCCTTTTCTTGCCCACACAACCCCATTAGCAATTTTTCCATCCAGACAAACACACTTATTTTTTAAAAATAAGTTATTATTTACAAAAAAGAAAAAAGAAAAAAAGAGTTCGATTTAAAAATAGAATTCAAATGTGAAATAAGTAGGAGAGTTTGGAAAAAGGAGAGGAGGATGAAGGAATAAAAATGATGGATTTTATTATGCCCTTCCCATCCTGAATTTTGAATTGCATAAAGTAATGAATGAATAAAAAAAATAAGGAAATAAACAATTAAGTTCGTTTATGGGTTAAGCTAACCCATGAAAGAACACTTTAACTAATGACAGTCCATGTCAAAGTAAAAAGTATATAAAGAGAGAAGATTTTTCCTTACTCTATTTTTTATTTTGTAATCTTTATTCTTATAGTCTTATAAAAAAAAAAAAAAAAAAATCAAAAGAGTTATTTATATACGCTTTCGCTTTAATACATGGGTATTCTACACTCTAAGAAAATGGATTCTTTACTTGTTTATTTTCTACTTATGCTTCTATTAACTAGTATTCCAGCTTTGATTTCAGTAAATGCTGCAGGTGTTCAAACTTCAAAACCTTTACGTTTTCTTTACTCAAACAATGAATTTGAGTTTGGACCACTTAAAGTCAAAGTTAAATTTAATGACGAAACTGATTTTACATGTTCATACGTTCGTGTGTTTTTGGGTTATTTTATATCTACATTCGATGTTCAAACGGCCTCTGGAGAAATTTCAGACGATAGTTTTGCAAAAAAGCTGGATAGTACGGCAAAAGAACTCATGGACCTTTTTCAGAAACACCCTGTCCATCCATTCGTGTTTCAAATGTTTTTAAACACAGAAAATTTAAATTTTATTCAGAAAAATCATCAATCTATCAAATCATATTTAATGTCGGTAAAAACGACCCTTTCGGAGATGGCAAGGTCAAGTATGTGTGTTTGTGAAAAAGGTGATTGTAAGTTTGAAGGCACTACACCCTCTCAAGGAGAGACATATACAGATCTTTTGATTCTTTTCACCTTTATGACCTTAACCGAAGTTCCTGCTTCTTGGAGTTCCACCGTGGTTGAAAAATGTAAAACTTCTACAAAATGTTTAGCAGATGCTATCAGAAATACTAGCCCTAAAAAAGAAATTGAAAATTCAAAGGACTCCGACTTAAAGGGAAATAACGAGGGCAACACGGCCATCAGAGGTTCTCAAACAGGACCATCCTTTGTTTCTTTCCTTGTTACCGCCTTTTTTATATGTAGTTATATTTTTTTAACGTAGCATTTCGAAATTTATCCATGCTTGAATCCTATTTTTCATTCCCAAAAACAGTACACTTTGAAATTTATTTGCAGATTTGTGCATTTCTTTCATTATGTTTTTTTAGAATTATTTAATTTTTTTACTTATACATTTTGCTTTTTAATTGCACTTGAAAAATAGAACGCTTGAATAAAGGTCCAAGAAAAACTTCTCAAAATCTCTCTTTTTTTTCTCTCTCTCTCTCTCTCAGTATTCCTGAGAATAGGTTTGTAATGTTGTAGTATTTTCTTGAAACTCCAACACATTTAAAAAGTTAAAATAAACCACTTAAGAGAAATTCATTATACGGTTTAAAAAAAAAGGATATTTCAGAAAAAAAACATAAATAAATAAGGACTAAAAATGAAATTTAACCTCAAATAACCAATGAAAAATTGTTAACGAAGTTAAATATTAAAAAAAAAAAAAAAACAAGTGAAAAAATAACTTTTTAAAATTGGCATGTAAAAAAGTTAAGATGCGAAATGAATAAAAAAATGAAATTCATTCGCTACAAAAATGCCACAAAAAAAAATGAAAAGAAAAGAAAAAAGAAACAAAAAGATAGGAAAGTGATGGTGAAAAATTCAAATTTAGTGAAGAAATTGGTTTGAGAAAGTAAATGAGTCGAAAGTAGCAAGACGGGCTTATGCAGAGAAGGTAAGAAAAACAAGGAAGATGAAAAGAGAGAGTAATGCGGGAAAAAAAGAAAAGAAAAGAAAAGAAAAGGAAAAAGGAAAAAAGTAAAATAAAAAAAAGAGAAAAAAGAAAAAAAGGAAGAACCAAAAAGAATATGAAAAGCCTTTACCACAGTTACGTTACTTTGAGAGTACATCCTAAGTTGGAAAAGAACTTTTTTCCCTCTAGCCTACAAAACCGCATTAGCACCTTTTCATCCGGCCAAATAGACTATATATAAAAACAAAGTTACTATTAAGAAAAAAATAAAAAAGTTCGATGTAAAAATAGAATTCAAATCTGCAATAAGTGGAAAAAAAGAAGAGGAATAAAAAGGATAATTTTTATTATGCCCTTCCCATTCTGAATTCGATAAGCAACAAGTAATTTAAAAAAAAAAAAAAAAAAAAAAAAAGTGTTAATCCATAAAGAACGCTTAAACTAATGACAGACCATGTCAAAGTAAAAAGTATATAAACAGAGACGGTTTTCCTGCAATTTATTTTTTATTTGGTAATCCTTATTTCTATAGTCTTATACAAAAAAGTTTAAAAGAGTTATTTATATACACTTTCGCTTTTATACATGTGTATTCTACACGCTAAGAAAATGGATTCTTTACTTGTTCTCTCCCTTTTACTTTTATTAACGAGTTTTCCAGCTTTGATTTCAGTAAATGCTGCAGGTGTTCAAACTTCAAAACCTTTACGTTTTCTTTACTCGAACAATGAATTTGAGTTTGGACCACTTAAAGTCAAAGTTTTATTTAATGAAGAAACTGAATTTACATGTTCATACGTTCGTGTGTTTTTGGGTTATTTTATATCTACATTCGATGTTCAAACGGCCTCCGGAGAAATTTCAGACGATAGTTTTGCAAAAAAGCTGGATAGTACGGCAAAAGAACTCATGGACCTTTTTCAGAAACACCCTGTCCATCCATTCGTATTTCAAATGTTTTTAAACACAGAAAATTTAAATTTTATTCAGAAAAATCATCAATCTATCAAATCATATTTAATGTCAGTAAAAACGTCCCTTTCTGAGATGGCAAGTTCACTTATATGTGTTTGTGTAAAGGGTGTTTGTAAGTTTCAAGGAGCTGCACCCTCTCAAGGAGAGACATACACCGATCTTTTGATTATGTATACCTTTATGACCTTAACCGAAATCCCTGCTTCTTGGCGTTCCACCGTGGTTAAAAAATGTTACACTTCTACAAAATGTTTAGCAGATGCCATCAGAAATACTAGACCTAAGAAAGAAATTGAAAACTCAAAGGACTCCAACTTAAATGGAAATAACGAAGGCAACACGGCTATCAGAGGTTCTCAAACAGGACCATCCTTTGTTTCCTTCCTTTTTTATATTACCGCCTTTTTTATATGTAGTTATATTTTTTTAAGGTAGTATTTCGAAATTTATCTATCATTCAATCCTATTTTTCATTCCCAAAAAAAGTACACTCTGCAATTAATTTGCAGATTTATGCGTTTCTTTCATTATGCTTTTTTGGAATTATTTAATTTTTTTACTTATACATTTTACTTTTTAATTGCACTTTCAAAATAGAACGTTTGAATAAAGGTCCAAGAAAAACTTCTCAAAATCTCTCTTTTCTCTCTCTCTCTCTCTCTCTCTCTCTCTCTGTATTCCTGAAAATAGGTTTGTAATGTTGTAGTATTTTCTTGAAACTACAACACATTTAAAAAGTTAACATTAACCACTTCAGAAAAATTCATTATACGGTTAAAAAAACATATTTCAGAAAAAAAAAAGTAAACAAGGAATAAAAATAACTTCCAAACATGAAATTTAACATCAAATAATAAATGAAAAATTGTTAAAGAAGCTAGAAATTTAAAAAAAACGAGAGGAAAAAAAAAATAACTTTTTAAAATTGGCATGTAAAAAAGTTAAGATGCGAAATGAATAAAAAAATGAAATTCATTCGCTACAAAAATGCCACAAAAAAAAATGAAAAGAAAAGAAAAAAGAAACAAAAAGATAGGAAAGTGATGGTGAAAAATTCAAGTTTAGTGAGGAAGTTGGTTTGAGAAAATAAATGAGTCGAAAGTAGTAAAGCGGACTTATGCAGAGAAGGTAAGAAAAACAAGAAATAAAAGGAGAGAGTAATGCGGAAAAAAAAAGAAAAGGAAAGGAAAAGGACAAAAATTGGAAAAGGTAAAAAGTAAAAAAGTAAAAAAAAGTGAAAAAAGAAAAAAAGGAACAAAAAAGAATATAGAGAACCTTAACCACAGTTACGTTACTTTGAGAGCACATCATAAGTTGGAAAAGTCCCTTTTTCTTGCCTACAAAACCCTACTAACTCTTTTTCATCCAGGTAAACAGACTTATTTTTAAAGACTAAGTTATTATTAACAAAAAAAAAAAAGGAGTTCTATGCAAAAATAGAATTCAAATCTACAATAAGAAGGTAAGTGGAAAAAAAGGAGAGGAAAAAAAAGGATAATTTTTATAATGCCCTTCCCATTCTGAATTTCGATATGCAGAAAGGAATAAATAAAGAAATAAGGAAATGAACAATTAAGTTCGTTTATGGGTTAGCTTAACCCATAAACGAACACTTAAACTAACGACAGTCAATGTCAAATTAAAAAGTATATAAAGTGAGTCGATTTTTCATTCCTCCATTTTTTATTTTGTAATCTTTATTTCTAAAGTCTTAAGAAATAAAGATTTTTTTTTACAAAAAAAATCAAAAGAGTTATTTATATACACTTTCGCTTGTATACATAGGTATTCTACACGCTAAGAAAATGGATTCTATACTTGTTCTCTCCATTTTACTTTTATTAACAAGTTTTCCAGCTTTGATTTCAGTAAATGCTGCAGGTGTTCAAACTTCAAAACCTTTACGCTTTCTTTATGGAAACAATGAACTTGAATTTGGACCACTTAAAGTCAAAACTCAGTTTGGTCAAAACATCGCTTTATGTGATTCTGTTGAGATTCTTTTGGGTTATTTTGCATCTGCTTTGGATATTCAAACATCCTCTGGAGAAATTTCCGACGATGCTTTTGCAAAAAAGCTAGATATTACGGCAAAAGAACTTATCGGCCTTTTTCAGAAACTCCCTGTGGATCCATTTGTGTTTCAAATGTTTTTAACCACAGAAAATCTAAATTTTATTCAAAAAAATCATCAAAGTATCAAATCTTATTTTATTTCAATAAAACAATACATTATTGAGATATTAGGGTCTAGAACTTGCACTTGCGATAAAGTTAGTTGTACTTTTGGAGTCCCTAAAGGCACTCGAGAAATCACTTATACTGATGATTTGATTCTTCACGTCTATAACACCATAGATGAATTCCCTTCATCTTGGAACCCCAACCTGTTTAACAATTGTGGTAATTCTTTGAAATGTTTAGTAGATGCCATCAGAAATACTAGACCTAACAGAGAAATCGAAAATTCTCTTGGGTCTGGGTCCAATTCACAAAGTAATAAACCTAAAAAAGAAATGGAAAACTCTAAGGACTCTAACTTAAATGGAGATAAGGAAGGCAGTATGGCCATCCGGCTTTTTCAAAAAGGACCCTTTTTAATTTCCTTTATGGTTAGCACCCTTTTTGTCTATAGCTACGTTTTTTTATTATAGCATTTAAGAATTCTAAAATGCTAAAAAAAAAAATTATATTTTCAAAAAACTTCATTTTGTAGTAGCTTTAAAGAATTTTTTCATTTTAGTCCTTTTAGAATATCCTAACTAATAGAAAACCTTTATTTTTTTTTTTTTTTTTTACATTTCGTTTAAAAAGTTAAATGAAAAACTTTCAAGTTTCACTGTATTGCAGTCTTTAAATAAAAATTCATAGAATTTTTTTTTTTCTTTTTTTTTCCTTCGTTTTAAAAAAGATTTTTCTGTATTAAAATTTTTAAGCACACTAATGTATTTTCGAATTTTATTTAAGATTAGACAACTTTAAAGAAATTTAGTAAAATTCAAAAATGAACTAAAAATTGACTTTGACTCAGGCTGGGTAAGAACTTAAATCCAAGTTTTTGAATAAATTGAAAAAAAAGGTGAATGGAAAATCTAAAGAAAACGAAAAAATAGGAAAGAAAGGTTAATAGAAAAAAAAAGGTTTAAATAAAATTTAAAGAACCTTGTAAACACCATTTCGTCACTTAAATATTGCATCATAAGTTGGAATAGAGTCCTTTTCTTGCCCATACAACCCTATTAACATTGTTTAATATACACAAACCTTTTTTTTACTATTTTTAAAAATTTTTAAAAAAGTTTGATTCTAAAATAGAATTAAGATGTGAGAAAATTATAAGAATAAAAATAAAAGTTCTGGTGGGGGGGGGGGGGGGGGGGATAATTTATATTATGTTTTTCCCATTCTAAAATATTATAGGTAAAGAGTAAAAACACACAGAGGCAGACAGTAAATGACCATTTGCATCAGCCCACTAAAAGAACACTTAAAAAATGACAGACCATGCCAAAGTAAAAAGTATATAAAGAGAGATGATTTTCCTGCACTCCATTTTTTATTTAGTAATCTTTATTTCTATAGTCTTATACAAAAAAGTTCAAAAGAGTTATTTATATACACTTTGGCTTTTATACATGGGTATACTACACGCTAAGAAAATGGATTCTTTATTTCTTCTCGCCTTTTTACTTCTATTAACAAATATTCCAGCTTTCCATTCAGTAAATGCGGTCACTTCTCCTAGCCAATTAGGTATTCAACAAAAAATGCCCTTAACTTTTCTTTTCGCGAACAATGAATTTGAGTTTGGACCACTTAAAGTAAATTGGGATGGAATATCACAAAATAAAGGTACACTTCTTCATGTTTTTTTGGGTTATTTTGCAAGTATTTTGGATATTCAACCAACCTCTGGAGAGGTTTCGGACGAAGACTTTGCAAAAAAGTTAAACAGCACGGCCAAAGAACTTCTTCACTTTTTTCAGGAACCCTCGGTCCATCCATTTTTGTTTGAAAGGTTTTTAAATGCAGAAAATCAAAAATTTATTCAGCAAAACCATCAAAAATTTAAAGAATATTTTATTTCATTCAAAAAGTACATTACTGAGATGGCCAGAGGGTCGAGTCTTACTTGTAATCCTGGTATTTGTACTTTTGAAGGTTTCACACCCTCTAAGGGAGAGACATACACAGATCTTTTGATTTACTTTACCGCCATAAGTATAGATAAACCCCCTACGGCCTGGAGCCCTAATATGTTAAAAGAATGTAACAGTTCTCCGAAATGCATAGCAGAGGCCATCAAAAAAGCTAGACCTACAAAAGAAATGGAAAAGTCTAACGACTCTGACTTAAATGGAGATAAAGAAGGCAATATGGCCATCAGAGGTTTTCAAGCAGGACCATCTTATATGTCTATTATGGTTAGTGTCTTGCTTGTCTACGGTTATGTTTTCGTATTGTGGTTTTAAGTAGTTCATAATATTAAACGTCTTTTTTCCATCTTAAAAAAAAAAAATACTTTGTCATTAATTAGCAGGTTTACTCGTTTCTTTTTTTCTTTTTTTTTCTTTACCTTTTTTAATTATTTTATTTGAAATGTACAATTAAAAACTTTTAGGCACTTCTAATTTGTAGTCAGAAAAAGAAAAAACAAAGTTAAATATATATCGTATCTTTTCCCCCCCTCCTTTTTTTTTTTTCTTCATTCTTGAAAATACCTTTTCACTATTGTAGAATTTCCAAGAATTTCCATTCCATTGAGGAAAAATGAAGATAAATCAATTCAGCGAAATAAACTTCAGAAATTTAAAAAGAAGATAGTTAAGAAGTTTTACTGGACTAAACACGAGAAAAGTATGAAAAAATGAAAATAAATAAAAAGCAAAGGAATAAAAAAAAAAAAAAAGGAACTATAAAGAGTAAAAGTTTAAAAATTTAATGATGGACATGACAATGGACTGTGAAAAAGCGTTTTCAATAAAAAAATTCATTTCCTTTACAAAAAAAAGAAAAAAAAAACATTGCCTATCCCGCAATGTTTGAAAAAAAAGTTATCCATTTTTACTTTAAAATAGAATTTCGACTTAAGCAATCATAAAACACACACATACACACAAAAACAGTAAATTTTTACTAACTTATTAAAAGAACACTTAAACTAATAATAGACCATGCCAAAGTAAAAAGTATATAAAAAATGGGACGTTTTTTTCCTTACTCCATTTTTTATTTAGTAATCCTTATTTCTAGAGTCTTATAGAAACAAGACAAAAAAAAGTTCAAACGAGTAGTGTATATACACTTTCGCTTTTATGCATGGACATTCTACACTAAGAAAATGGATTTTTTAATTGTTTCTTTTCGCTTTTTACTTCTATTAACGAGTTCTCCAGCTTTGATTTCAGTAAACGCTGCAGGCGTTCAAACTTCAAAACCATTATGCTTTCTCTATGAAAAAAATGAATTCAAGTTTGGACCACTCAAAGTCGAAACTCAGTTTGGTACTCAAATTATATTTGTGTGTTCATCCGTTCGTATTTTTTTAGGTTATTTTGAGTCTGCATTGGATATTCAAACACATTCTGGAGAACTTACGGATAATGATTTTGCAAAAAATCTAAATAGTATATGGCAAAAGAACTCGATGAACTATTTCAGAGACATACCAACAATCCATTTATGTTTTAAATGTTTTTAAACACAGACAATCAACATTTTGTTCAGAAAAAGCATCACACAATTAAATCGTGTTTAATGTCAGTAAAAAAGTACATTTCTGAGATAGTAATAGCGACTCTGTGTAATTTTAAGGAGGGTTCATGTTCGTTCGAAGGCTCTACAGATTCTGCAGAACAGTCATACACAGATCGCTTGATTTTTTCCGCCTTTACTACCTTACCTCTATTCCCCTCTTCTTGGAACCCCAATATATTTAACCATTGTGACCACAACTCTGTAAGTTGTGTAGTAGAAGTCATCAGAAATACTAGACCTAATAGAGAAATTGATCATTCTCCTGGGTCTGGGTCCAATTTACAAAATATTAGACCTACAAGTGGAATTGAAGAAACTTCTGGTATTAGCTCTATTTTACAACCAACTTTTCATCACTTTGGAATTCTCACCAAAGCCTTTCAAGCTGTGACATCTCTTATTTTCTTTGTCACCAGTACCTTTTTCATCTAAAGTTTTTAATTCTCAATTCAGAACTAAGAAATGTATCATTCCACTTTCTGTGTCCAAATATATAAATAAATATAGAAATAGAATAGATTTATACGTTTCCTTCATTTCATTTTTATGGTGATTTTTTAATTTTTAATTTACTGCATTTCATTTGAATGGTGGAATTGAAAACTTTCAAGCATGTAGGAATTGCGCCCTTAAAAAAGAAATTGCTAAAAGGGCATCTTTTTTTTTTAAATTTCTTTTTCATTTTTAAAAATGGGTTTGTATTCTTTTGTTGTAGTTGTATTAATCCCTAATGTTTTTTGAAGAGGTAGGACAAACATAAGATATTCATTCCATACAGTAAAAAACATAATTTATAAATGGCTTTATTTTTAAAGGAGATAGAGTACAAAAGGGATAATGTAACTTAACCTTGGAATTAAAAACTAAAAAAACGGACCAAAAATAAGATCGAAAGAAAGTTACTTTAATAAAATGGAAAATCTCTAATTTTTTTTTGAAAACAATCTTATTCATTGTTTTTAAATCAATGTGAAAAATAAATCCTTTAAATAGATTTCAGAATTACATAAAAATAAAAATAACGTGACAGTTGTTTTCAGAAATAAAAATATCACAACCATAAGGATTATACGTACGTTTTCCCTTGGGAGGTTTTTTTTTTTTTTAAATCAAGGTAAATAAAATGAATGTAAAGGTAGAGTAAAATGAAAGAAATAAATAATAGAAAAGTACATATAAAAGTGGTTCTGAGATGAAAGAAAATTAGTAATGAGCAATTCAATATTTTGACAACCATTGTTAGTTAGGGGTCGACATTAAATTGTCAAGCATTATGTCATGATGGCATAGTATATTTCTCAAAAAAGGCAATGATCAAAAATGGAATTTTTCTAATTTTAAAAAAAGTCAGGATAATTTTTAAAAATGAAAAATTCAAGAAATGAATTTGTCAATGGAATTGATAGGTTTCGACCTTCGTTGCCATCTTATTTTATGCAGCATTAACCATCCCTATATACGAAAAAAAAATGAATGAATAATAACAAAAAATGTTAAACATGAGTTCAAGGTTTATCCACTTCTTTGTGGATTAAACCCCATAGACACTGATTATTACTACTTTACAATTAAATAAAAAAAAAGTCCAATCGTTTTTTTTTTTGTTCTATTCTTTTTGCATTTTAGAAAGTTTAAACTGCTATTTTGTTAAAGTCAAATTCATTTTATATTAAAGTAAAGCCTTGAGGAAAAAAAAAAAAGAAAAAAAAAAAAAAAAAAAAAAAAAAAGTTATTAAACTTATTCAATCTAAAAAGTTAATTTTATAAAATAAATTAGCAATGTTTTTAGGGTTAATTAACTAAATTTTCCTCCCTGGAACGTGATCTGACAGCGTGTCCGAGTGGTCTAAGGAGATTGACTAGAAATCAATTACGCTTGCGTGCACAGGTTCGAATCCTGTCGCTGTCGATTGATTAGTATTGATTTTTTTAATAACTAAATTTTTTGATGTTTATATTATTATTATTTTTTAACTCTTATTTTTTTTTAATTTTAGATACAACTTTTTTGTCCGTGAAATAGAGAAAAACGATCGTTTACGTGTCTAACCTCTTTTTTTTTTTTTTTTTTTCAGACTTTTGTTTTGTATTAAAATCCTTTTTTTTTTTTTTTTCCACGCATTCATTATTATTTTTTCAATCATGTTATAGTAGTAATTGTAAATGCATTTTAATATATCTTTATTATTATTCTATTTTTTATTTTATTTTTTTATACATTTTTGGTCATAAATGAAGAACAAGGGAGAAAGTGAAGAGGATGAGAAAGAGGAGGAAAAGAGAAGAGAGAGGGGACAAAAATTAATTCGTCTCTCTATTTTTTTTTTTACTTAAATTTGGTTCCTTTTCATTTTTATTTAGTTATTGAATTATTCGATGATGATGATTTAAAAATTGAAAAAAAAAAAAAAAAAAAAATTTCAAACTATTTGCTGAAACACATGATCTATCTCTCCTCCATTATTATTATTATTATTATTATTATTATTACTCTTAGTTTAAAAGAAATTAATTATAAAAAAAAAAAAAAAAAAAAAAAAAAATTTTTTTTTCAACTTTAAAAAGAAAAGAAAAGAGAGTAAAAGAGGTTTTTAGTCACAGTCAAACAACACTCAGATCAAAAAAAGAAAGACATCGAAAATCTAAGTGAAAAAAAAAGGAAAAAAGTTTAAGTTTAAAATTTGAAAAAAAAAAAAAAAATAAAGGTAATTGAACTTGGATTCGTATACTTCTTAATTTTGAAAAAAAAAAAAAAAAAAAAAAAAATACAGAAAGTTTTGACTTTTATTAACATTAGAACTTTTCCATTCTCTCTAAAGTCAACTTTTGTTCGGTTTCTTCTCTTTTCTTTTCTCTTAATAACTTGAAAAGTCATTTTATTCCCTCTCTTGGTTTTTTTTTTTTTTTTTTTTTTTTTTTGCTGTTGTTGTTGTTGTTTTTAAATTTCGTTCATTATGTTCGTCTTTAATTGGTTTTGGAATATTTTATCTCAATTAGGTACAGTTCTCTTCTTCTCATTCCATTCACTTGCGATTTCTTTCTTTCTTTCTTTCTTTCTTTCTTTCCGAAGACGATCATGGTGGTCTCTCCATCTTTAAGCCCTTTTGCTTGTAAATTTAAAAACGTTACGTTCTAATATTTACTTCTTCTTTTTTTTTTTTTTTTCTTTATTACTGCTTCCTCTTCTCCTTAGGACTTGTCAATAAAAACGCCAAAATTTTGTTTCTTGGATTGGACAATGCTGGAAAAACAACTTTGTTACACATGTTGAAAAATGATCGACTGGCTGTGTTGACTCCTACATTGCATCCTAGTACGTGGTATCCATGAGACATTCCTTCTTACACTTACATGTTCTCAGTATTCATTGTAATGTAACATCACTAATTTGGTTGTAGTAGAATTCAACTTGTTCATTTCGTAATGGAAGACCACCACGAGCTTTCTATGAAAACAAGATTTGTTGTTGTTGTTTAAAAAAAAAAGAGAAGAAAAAAAAAAAAAAAAAAAAAATACATTATGCATCTTGAGTTCTTTTTTTTTTTGTTGTTTGTTTAACTTACTATGAATAAGTTTCCTACTATGTTTAAGTATGACCGTTGTGCTATTGATGACAATGTTTTTTTTTTTTTTGTTTCTACTACTACTACTACTACTTCTTCTTCTTCTTTTTCTACTCCTTCGTTATAAAAAAATTATATATAAACAAAATGCTTTGCCCCCATATGAAACACTTCTTTCTTTTGACAAATAATTTACCATCTCTTTTTTTCTCTTCTTTCTTATTTAACCTTCATTAATCATTATTAATTTTTTTAATTTAAATTTATATTACTATTTATGTATATAGCTAAAGAAGAATTGGCCATTGGGAATGTTCGGTTCACTACGTTTGATTTGGGTGGGCATACTCAAGCTCGTCGTATTTGGAAAGACTATTTCCCTGAAGTATACTGTTTTCTTTTATCTTTTATTTCCTTTATTTATTTATTTATATTAAACTATAGTTATTATTTTTTCCTTCTTTTTAAATTTAAATTTCAACATCAATGAAGGATTTTTTTATTTTTATTTTTTACGTCTAAATTTGTGTTCTTTACTTTGATTGCTTTCAAGTCATTCTCGTACGTTTATTGACCTTTGCTTTAAAATGGATTTTGATGATTTCCTTTTTTTTTTTTTTTTTTACTTTTCATTTTCCCTCCTTACCCTCCCTTTATCTCTTCATACCTACCCAGGTCAGTGGAATTGTATTTTTAGCTGACAGTGCTGACCCTAGTCGCTTTGCGGAAACCAAAGAAGAATTAGATGTACGTAAATTAAAAAAAAAAAAAAAAGAAAAAAAGA
>JADGJU010000202.1:310-13831 GCA_026937265.1 Coelomomyces lativittatus
TTTTTGTCTTAGACCGTTTGTAACACGTTTTTCAATATTGGCATTAATATTTATTTATATCTTATAAAATGAATATTAGCACTGATTTCCTGAAGAAATGTGGGTTAGAAACCTTTATCCTGCAATTACAGGTTTTCAGTGAAAAAATAAAAGAGTGATCAACTTAAAGCAATATGAAATTTAAAGTGAGGTTTTTACATATAATGAAAAGTAAAAGTGGGAAATCAAAATGTACCGAATAGTAAGCAAAAAAAAATTAAAAAATACAATTCAAAATTAAGAAAAAAAACATTGAAGACCTCTGAGTATTTTAATACTAAAAAGGTAAAAAAGCGAGCAGAGAAAAAAAAAAGCAAAAAACAACGCTGCATGTGAAATAAAACTTAGGATCTCCAAAAGTTGGGACTTAAGAAGAGTTTATGACGAAATTATTTTTTCAATTTTTTTTTTAAATCAAATATTGGAAAATACAGGAGGTCAAAGGAATGGAATGCTTACATACATTATGAAGAAAGAAAGAGTAAATCCATGATTTACATATTAATGTAAGAGAAAAAAAAAAAGGCGAAAATGAGGGTTAGAAAGAAGAATGAGGAAGAAAGTCAATCTAAAAAAGGATTCGATGGAGATCAAATGACAAAAAACAAAAGTTCTCAGCAATGAAATTACTTTAGTTGAAATATATATGCAAATAGAACAATAACAATGATTATTAAAAGAAAATGATCGACTCATGAACAAGAAGTGGGGACGGAAAGAAAGTAGATGAACATGAATTCATTAAGTAAAGACGGAGTATACTATAGAAAAATGTCATCAATTATTTAATGGAAGTAAAATTTTCTTTTCTTCCAGGTAATAAGACTGGACGATAAGTGTAAAAAAGTAGAAAACATTAAAAATACCATAGAGCGTTCTAAATGGCAATCAATCCCCAGCACTCTCAGCTTTTAGCTCTTCGCACAAATTTTTAATCCTTCCCCTTCCGTTCACCGTGATCTGGAAGCAGGTAGAGGATTAGGTAGACGAAGGAAAATGGATACAATGAAAATTTTTCTTATCGCGTCAAATGCGCTCATTGGAATTTTGCATCATGTGAATCATTTACATTTGGCCATTGATGAAAAAAAGAATAAGAAAACTAAATCAAAAAAAAAAAAAAAAAAAAAAAAAAGGCTCAACTAATTTGAAGAACTTTAGTAGAGTGAAATAACGAGTAATGAGCGAATAATAGGGTCTTTCCTTTATTTCTTAAAAAAAGAACTCCTTTTTTTTTTTTTTTTTTTTACCATACCCTTTTTTCATTTGCGAATTGGTTTTCATTTTATTGATTTCTACTGATTATGATTCCTATCTCATCTTCTGAAGACAGCTGTCCGAATCCTAACAACGATTCATCGACGTTAACTCTCGATTCTAATGCCCAACTTCAACTTTCAGAATCATCCGCCCTTCCTAAGTGGAATTCCCTTCCAGAATACCCCTCTTCACAACAAGTCAAAGAAACGGATTGCAAGGAAACACTATTGTCTTTGCCATGGACAATACATTCGGTTGCTTATGAGGAATTCTTAAGCGTAAAACGACTATGTGAAGAAAGTCCATTTGTATTTATGAGGAAAGATAATTTGCATGTTTATTTCAAGCTAAAATATGGGATTTCGGGGTTTACGTCAATTACAACCTCTCAAGCATATCAATATTTACCTTCTACCCGGATATTCATCTACAGTAATATTCACTTTATTTACTTTACATGGAAATTAAATGAACTTCGACGAACTCCTCCACCTTCTTTAGTAAATCGGTTACGTTATATAACTTTTCCTGCTACTTACCCCATTGGAATGTTAAAAGCGATGTACTTTACTTTATATGATGATCATTTAACCAATAAAGAATTTTATCAAGTGTGTTGCCAAGCATTTGGAAAACCACAAGCTCTCTCAATTAAGGATACTTCAGGGGCTCCTAAATTTGCTCTTTCAAATGATGCTTTTAAAGATTCAATGACATGGTCTGAATTTATTGCATCGGGCTCTTCAATGGACATGAGCAATGTGAAAAATTCTCCAAATGATTTTATTGCACTGGATAATTCGTCAGCGTTTATTTCTAATTCAAGTTTAAATTATTATTCTTCGGACTCTGAGACCGTGTATTCAAGTGAAAGTGACATGGACATTTCTTTTTCGCCACCTAAAAAACGTCATGAAGCTGGAAAGAGACCAACTTCTTCTTTAGCTGTTACTCTATCCAATTCAAAATATTCTAAGAGGCTAAGATACACTCAAAATATTACAAGAAAGGAGCATGCTCATAAGTATGAAGCTGAACAGAGCTATTCTTCCCGTTATTTTCACACGCCTTCAACTGCATTAACTACATCTACTTCCAAATCTTTCTGCTCAGAATCGTCTCCATCACTGCCCCCACCCTTACCAACTACATTATTATCTACTCAGTGCACTATTAGTACTCGAGAATTATTAAATTATCTAAAAGAAGTTTTTTTGTCATCAATGAGTGTAGAGTATTTGGATTCAAATTGTAGCATAGC
Organism: Coelomomyces lativittatus; assembly: GCA_026937265.1. Taxonomy (NCBI): domain Eukaryota; kingdom Fungi; phylum Blastocladiomycota; class Blastocladiomycetes; order Blastocladiales; family Coelomomycetaceae; genus Coelomomyces; species Coelomomyces lativittatus. Next base: position 2,871 of record JADGJU010000202.1, read on the forward strand.
AAATGACAAAGGACTACATTCAGACCCTGTTGGCAAGCTAGGAAAGGTATACTTTTTATTTTTTTAACTCTCTTAGAGGAAAGTAATTGGCTTCCTTCCCCTTTTTTCCAATGGTAGCTTCTTCTATTTCTTTCAATTATCCACGACCTATTAACCCTGAATTTTTTGCAATTGGATTTTTTTTGGACTGCTCTAATGTAGGACCTTTCCCAGATTGTTGTTGCTCCTTCAACTTTTGATTCTTGTGTAATCCATGCAAGTCATTTTTTTTAACCTCGCAATTTATATTCTCAAAGAAGTGCATTTTATCTAAGGGTACCGATCTTTAATTAATTAAACCATGACCATCTATTGCCATTTAAAAATACATTTTGATATAACTCTACACTTTTTTTTTGTAAATATACGAAATAAACAACTGCTATATTCATCGTACGAGGATATACTCCTGAAAAATCTTTCCAAAAAATCCCTTTTTCTTTTCAAAAAATAGATAAGGTGGTCTTAATTAATTAGCTCTTTATTCCACACTCCCTTCAAACATATAATAATTAAAAGTTAAGATAGTTTTTTTTACATTATTTGAAAAGAAAAAGGTTGGGGGAGGGGGGGGGATTTGTGTGTGGAAAGTAGTTGTACTAACAATCCGACATAATGATGAATGAGCACACGTAAATTTTTATTACCAAAAAAACTGAGAAGAAGGGGTAAAAACGAAAAAGAAATTGTAAATTTGAGGGGTGAGCTCTACCCAGAACTGTTAATGCTTTAATTGTTGTCATGAAACTCTTATCATATACAAATTTTCAATCATTTAGAAGTGTTTTTGCAGTGACTTCATGCCGACTAATATGTTTTATTATTACTAATAATAACAAAACAGTATATATGGAGATTTTTTTTTTCATTTTATTTATCCTTGGGCAGAAGAAATAGTGAAAGTAAACGAATAAACGAATTTTTTTTTTTTTTTTAAGTAAATAGGAATAATGAATATGAAGGAAACTTAAATTATAATATAATGGATTAGAACAATTAGACAAAGTAAGGCATAAAATAAATCCGGCACCTTTTATCAAGCTTCTCCTTATTCAAAAAATTACATTGTGGGTGGCAATGAATATCTACTAAAAACTATTTTACCTTCTTTTTTTTTAAAAAAACAAACCGCAACTTAAATCAGAACTTTGAATTGGTTTTTAGTTTTGTTGTCATTTATTCAATAAAGATAGATTTAACGCCAAAAAAAATAAAGGCAATTTTCAGTGTGCTAGCTCAGATAAACTTTTTGTTTCTTTCACTGTTAATTTTAATGAGTTCTCGAAAGTAGAATTTCGTAAGTATAAAAGTTATTTTCAGTCTTCGTTTTTCCACTTAAATTAATGTACCCGAAAAAGACGAAAACTAAGAGAATTCGAAGCATGTTTATGCATTTTTAAGAAATTAGTAATGAGAAGCTTAAAAACAAAAAAACAAAAAAGGAAAAAGGAAATTAAAGAGTGATATATAAAATGGAGTGCAAACGTGTGAGAAACTAATGAGTAATTAGTTGGAAGAAGTTTGGTAACGGAGTCAAGTTGAGTACCTACTTACCTTAATTTTCCCTATTTTTTCATTTATAATATTCATGACATTCAACCGAGAATTTAAGTATAATATTGATTTTTGGGAAATTTATGTACTTTATCCACACTCTCCCCTCCATCTCGTTCTTTCTTCTACTTAAAAAAAATAAAATAAAGACCCTGTTCATTCCTTTTTAAATTTAAAAATATTTAAAAAAAAAAAAAAAAAAAAGGTGGCAAAATATGTTGGCCGGAATAAACGTGAAATTATTTACCTAGCCTTTAATCACTTAAATGTTAAAAAATTTTGATGATAATATCTCAATTCAGTAAAAATAATATATAATAAGAAAAAAGGGTAAAGTGGTTAACATTTAAAAAATAATAGTATCATAGGTAAAAAAAGGATTTTTTTTATTGATAATACTAATACGATACATGCTGTTTAAGTGACCCATTAAAAAAAAAAAAAGAGGAGTAGTATGCATAGATAAACAATGTAAAAGAGAAATGAGAATTAAAAATAAAAGGAAATCCGAAAAAAAGAAGAAAACGTAGTGAAGAGTGAATACTGAATTTTTTAAAAGAAAAATGAAAAACTTACTTTATTATTATTATTATTATTGAAATCAACTTCCTCTAAGCAAATAAAGTTTGATCCCATTCATCCCATGAATTTTTATTCATTGAATCATAAAACTTAAAGAAACGTAAAAAAAAAAAAAAGATCCATTCATTCCATTCGTAAGACAATGAGGAAAGAAAACCAAGAGGGGGAGTGGGTAGGTGGTGTTGTGTGAGGTTAAACATCCTCCGAATGATTGAAAGAAAATAAATAACTAACCAAAATGAAAAACTAATAACAAATTTAAAAAAAAAAAAAAAAAAAAAAAAAAGGTTTTAAATGGATTAATCCTGTGCTTTTTTGTTTATTTTTCTTTCATTCTACCCCTCATTTACCACGAATTTTTTTTTTTTTTTCACACTTCTTAAAATTTTAAATATTCAATTTTAACTTTGAAGTTCTTTCAAAATTATCTTTTTATTATTACGCGTGCAGTTTTGTTAAAAAAATATTCCCAACATTTTCACCGAAATATTTCATTTCAAAAATGCAACTTCCAAAGCAACTTAACTCATTCCATACTTTCACGCAGCATAATAACTACTCTCAATCTCAAACGTTTGGAAATCACGGCAATATTCAGGAAATTAAGGGCTTAACCCAATACAGTATTACACACGCACAGGTAGGAACAGCTTCACAAAGTACCCATTCATCCGTCATTCCACTTCAACATGTGGAAAGATTAGCCAATCAAAGTAGTTTTTCAAATGTACACACATTTATCAACAGTCATAGAAGTATAAGCTCTATCTCGGACCATCAAACTTTGACGACAGGTCATCATCACTATGATCATGAGCATCACCAAGAATTTGACCCTTTCCTTTTCTCTAACACGTTTTTTTAAGTCGCTAATGTGAGAAATTGCCACATTTATGGGCAAAGGTTAAAAAACTCATGTGGACATTGTTTTAAAGCCTGTGAAAATGACAAGCTCTGGTTTGCGTGTCTTTAAATTAAAAAAAATCGAACATAATGTAATTTTGTTTTTATAATTACACTTAAAAAATCATTTATTTTCCTAATCAACGTCCTTTTCCATAAAAATACGTTTTTAAATTTTGAACTTTATTCAGTTTTTTGAAATATTTAATTTCGAATGCAGATTGAAGTTGGAAAAACCACAATATCTTTTTTATTTCAAAATTCCCTTACTTCTACTGAGGAACATGAAATACGAAACAAATTAAAAAAATTTTAGGTATAAATGTTAATGAGTATTGAAAAGACACTTACACTTTTTGAGTCTGAAGTGGATAAACCTTTAATTAATAATGTAGAATTTTAAAGAAATAACAACAACATATGCATTATATTTAAGTATTGGACATGATTACGGGTACTTTAAAGTGCAATGAAAATTTTTTAAAGAACTATAGTAAGACAACATTCTATTTCATATCCCAGTTCGAAAAAAGATAAATTCAGTTTTGGAAAATTTAAGCAAAAAAACAAAGTTTTTTTTTTTTTAAAGGAATTTAATGAAAAAGTAAAATAACAAGGCCTACTGCAGAAAAATAGAATAAAAAAGAATGACGGGCCTATGAGAAAAATTGCATCCATGCCATTATCAATATTGACCATTCAATGTTTTTTTAAAAAAAATAAGACTCATTTTCCAAAAGAAAAAAAAAAAATCAAAGTTTCACAAAAAAAAAATGAAGTTTAAATTCCAAAGAAAAATGGTTTTCTAAAAAAAAAGTAAATTTAAATATAAAACCATGAAAAATTAAAAAAAAAAATTTTATTAAGCGAAGAAATAAAAAAAAGAAAAAATGGAAATGCATTTGTAAATTTAAAATACCAAAAAAAAAAAAAATGCATTTTCAATTTAAAAATAGGAAAAAAAAAAAAAGGAAGACATGTGTCCCCTACGTTTGAGTCATAAGTGTAGCCATTGAATTACGTGCAGCATCAAATGAGCCATAAGTCAAAGAAGAAGTGCGTTGATAGCCCGAATTAGTATATGAACCATCCTCAATAGAATACATAGAATCATATTCAGAACCTATAGATGATGCAGCATCAGCATTCAAACATAGTAACGGGAAACAACCCGAATCTCCTGTAGTTAAATTGGTACCAAGTACCCATTTATCCTGGAAGCGTTCTTGGATAATCACCTGGTCACCAACTGATAACTTCAACTCGTCTTCCAATTCTGGAACATATGGAATAAATACATCAAAAATTTCTTGCTCAATGGATAGAGAAATGGGTTCCATTAAGGAGGAGGAGGAAGAAAAAGAAGCCGCCTTTGTGACAGTTTTTTTCCGGCGATAAAAAAAATAAATTCCCGTTAAACCAGAAAATAAAATGACAGAGGAAGCTGCAGTCGCGGCAATAATAGTAGTAGCTTTAGTGGAATTTTCATCCTTAGTGAGGTCAATATTAGAATCGTTAGCTAAAGAGACTGAAGCAGTTTGAGCTTCTTTAATAACAGCTTTTTTATCTACTGGAGAAGAGTTTGATACAGAAGAAGGAGGAGCGGGAGGAGGAGGAGGAACGGGAGAAGAAGGAGAGGTAGCGATAGACGGGGGAGATAAAGTAATAGTTGAAGGGGACTGTTGAACAAATTGAGGTAAGGAGAGAAAGTTAGGAGGATTCCTACCACTAGTGGTAATTTGAGGAAGAGCAGGAAAAACTTCATTTCTGACACTATTGCGAGGAGCAGAAGGTTTCCGAATAGGTACGGGTGCTACGGGCTTAGTAGCTGTAGAAATTTGTGTTGGAAAAACTGTATTATCTGAAGGGATTTTAGGAATTTCTGGAGTCACTTTAACCAACACATTCTCGGTATTAACAACTTTTGGAGGATCTTCAAGTAATCTAGGGGCCCTGGAATTAGCTGGTTTTCCAATTTCAGAAGAAGTTGTAACAACATTCTCAGACTTTGAATTGGATAAATCAGGAAAAGGTAGAATAGGAGGAGGAACCAAAGATAGCTCGGGGCTATCAACCTTTAAACCAGACTCTACCGAGACTTTAACAGCTTCAGCTGAAAAAAAATTTAACAGTCAAACGAAAAAAAATTAGTTAAAAATAAAAGTATTGAAAGAAAGTAATATGATAGAAGAGAGAAAAAAGAATAAAATAATGGTAAAGCAAAAAAAAAAAAATACCCTCAGGTGTAAGAGTGGGTGGCTGACCCTGAAAACCATCCTTGCCAGTCTCACTAGTAATAATATTGTTTTCAGACACAACAGGAGGAGGTTTCATTGAAATATCGATAGCTTTTGGAGGAGGAGGTTCGCGTATTACAGTAGTAGGGGAACCATTTTCATTTTGAGCAGATGCATGAAAGAAAAAGGAAGCGCTTAAAAACAATAAAAATAGTAAATGAGAAAGGGAAAAAAGGGAATAACCCCTCTTTCTTGATAAAAACATAAGAGAGACTGTTAATGGTAGAGAAACTGGCTAAAGGTTAAGAAAGGACAAAACGAAAAAAAATAAAGAGAGAAAAAAGTTGTAATGGTGTAAAGGTATAAAAATGAGAAAGCGGTTACATAAAAATAGATGATAATGTAGTGACTGGGAACTTGAAAATGTGAAGTACTTTTTTACAATTCCGAATTACATTAAAAGAAGGGAATAATCAAAATAGAAAGAAAAAAAAAAATGGGAAAAGAAAAAAATAATAATTATAAGAAAAAAAAGGGCAGGGAAAGAATAAAGCGGGTTTGTATGATGAAAATCGAGAAGAAAAAAAAAAAAGAGCGTCCATAAGTAATTCCCAAAAACTATTCGCTATAAAATTGAAATTAAATATATATAAATTACATAAAAAAATTATACATAAGTAACTAACAAAGTGCAATTATAAATTTAAATGGAAAAGAGAACAAAAAAAATCTTGGGCACACAAAAATTACTTTTAGACAACCAGTGAAAATAATGCGTTCGAATTCTGGGAACGTGGTAAGGTAAAATTTTTAACTATACATAAATTAACTTTAGACTTTTGTTAAAGTTAATTTTGTTTGGTAATAAACAAGATTATGAGGTGCATCAAAAAAATTAAGAGCCTATTTTGTATGGCCTCATTTTCAATAACTACCTTAAATGAAAATTTGTAATGAGAATCTCAACATTATGAGAGGTTAAAATCTAAATTTTCACTCATCAAATGATAAAAAATACGTAAGGGCCCAAAAAAAAAAAGAAAAAAAGGAAATGAAAAGAAAATTAAAAATTAAAAACACGTTTTGATATAAAAAATGTCAAGATTTTCATCGACTAAAACACAATACACTAAATGCATAAGTATTTCAAAAAACTACTTTGATTTTGGCCCTTAAAATGTAAAAGTAAAGGAAAAGTTAAGTTGAAAAAAATGAAGCGTAAACCTTAAGGATAAAGAAAAAGAAATGAATTCAAGCCCAACTATTTTTAACGGTTCTTTTTTTTTTAGTTTAAAATTTATTTATCATTTATCAGCTCTTGCAAATTTTTTCTGACCTCCCTTTTTTAATTCAGCAATTCATGAATTTTAACAATAGAATGGAGTTTTTTTTTTTTTAAATTAAATTTACGCCAACTTTCAACCACCCTAATACTCATAAATTAATTGTTTTCTATTACTCCAAAATGAACAAAGTTTTCGTAAAAAATTCCTGTTTTAAAAATTATACATTTATAAAAAAAAGAAAAAGGAATGTATAAAAAAAAGTAAAGCTCACAAAGCAAAAGGAGAAATAAGGAGGAAAATTTCTAAATGAAGCTTGTCAAAACGCTACCCAAAGAAGTGTCCACTAAATTTTTAGAACAGGGACTTCAGGAATTATTGGCGACCTTTAAACAATGATGATGTGCGACTCTGCTTTTCTTGATAAACACAATTGATATATGTGCTACTTTCAATAGTCGAAATATCATATTCAGAACCTATAGATGATGCAGCATCAGCATTCAAACATAGTAACGGGAAACAACCCGAATCTCCTGTAGTTAAATTGGTACCAAGTACCCATTTATCCTGGAAGCGTTCTTGGATAATCACCTGGTCACCAACTGATAACTTCAACTCGTCTTCCAATTCTGGAACATAAGGAATATGAACGAAATAGACTTCTTCTTCCATGTGAGACTTCACTCCATTTACAGAAGAATCAGCAAACCCAATTCCACTTTTTTTCTTTTTTAGAGACAAATATAGAATACTACCAGTTCCAAAAGCGAGAAGCAAAGCTGACCCTCCCGCTGCTAAAAATATTTTTAATCTGTTAGATATTGGATCTTGAGTACCTTCCGGTTGGGTGGCTGTTGAATTGAACTTTTCTCCACTCGAAATTGATATCTTTTTATTCAAATCCAAATGTGATGTGTTTGCTTCGAAATCGTTAAAAGAAACATTTGAAGGTTGGAAAGAACTCATAGTTTGACTTTGGATCTGACTCAATGTTTCCCCTGGCTTCATATCATTTTTATCTGCGATAAGGGGATTAAAAACAGAAATTCGAGAAGAGGGTAAGCCTTTAAAAAATTCAGGACTGTTAGTTTCACTGTTTTGCAATTGCGTTGTCATTGGGAGAGGACGTCTCTTGGTTGCAGTGGGCGTTTCAATAGAAACTTCCCGAACACTCGCCGTAGTTGTTGCTATGGCAGGTGAAGCCCGACCATTGAAAGTTGCATGGGTAGGCCTTTGTATATGAGGCCATGAAATACTAGGTTCAATGTCTTCAGAAGAAATTGATTTAGAAAACGTGCGTTGAACTATTGAAGTGGGCATTAAGGGCTCTTTGAGCGGAAACTTGTCAGCTAAAACGTTGTTAAGCATGGATATATATAATGAATTTTAATTAACACATGTAATACAAATTGTAATTTTTCTTTCTTTTTTTTTACAAGGATTCTACATATTTTTCTCGGAATAATGAAGGAAAAAATTAGAATATATATAAAAATTTAATGTATATAAATATTCAAATGTACAGTTTTTGGTATCTGTGTTTTTTTGAAAAGAAGGACTAGTTAGATTTGGCGAGTCAGTTATTTCCGGCAGAGGATGGGAACCGCGTGGATTTAGAATCGGTTCATTTTGAAGTTTATTTATTGAATTTTCATTTTTTGTTGCATCCTTGACATTTTTAACTTGCGGAGAATTAAAATTTGGAGGGTTCAAATCTGTGGCCCTAACACCTTCTTGCCCCTTTGTGACATATGGAAAAAGAACTAGAATAAAAAGAAGAGAAGAAATAAGGAGAAAATAAGGACTATTTTGAAGATTTCGCGGCGTATTCCACAAAAATTGAAAAGCTATCATTGCTTGAGTATTTCTGAAATTTAAAAAAAAAAAAAAACTTGCCAGAAGATAAAATCCCCTGATTAGACGATTTGGAAACGCTAAAAAATGAAAAAAAATGTGGTGATTTTTTCATAAAATAAGAAAAAGATTTTTTTGAAATAAGGAAAAGAATAGGAATATTTGCTTGATAAGAAAATGCACATAATGTACAAGGAGCTTTATAACGCTTTATTTAAATAAAAAGTATAGAAATGTTAAAATTAAAACTGATTGGGGCGAACAGAGTTCAGCTTTGTGTGGTTTGTGCTAAATTACTTAGTTAAGAATAAACGGCTTTATAAAAATTTCACTTCATGAATTTAAAAGATGGGCTGTGAACATGTACTGGCCTCTTTATCGTGCAGTGATTTTATCTATCTGTTTCAAAATTGAAAGAGAAAATATTTTAGAAAACTGCAGGGCTTAATAAAATTATACACGAGACAATTAACTCGCAGAGGTTTTTGCTAAACAATATCTGTAAAATAATCTGCTCCAAAAAAAAAAAAAAAAAAAAAAAAATGCAAATTATATGCTTAAAGCCAATTTATTTTTAATATTAAAATTAAAAATGATAATGGTAATGATAATAATAAAGCCAGCTAAAAAATAACTAGCCTCATATAAAAGACCATTTTTTTAAATATATTTAGAGCAACTAGAGGAGTCCAGGTTTTTGGTGAAATCAAGGGCTTTTAAAATTGAAATTAAGAATAAAAGGGAAAGAGAGAAAGGAACTAAAGAAAAACCAAAAAAAGATTTATTAAAAAAAGGTTCAAGAAAAAAGAAATTAAGCAAATTACAAACTTATATTAAAAAAATAAAAACAATGAGTGAGCGGATTAAAAAAATGGAATTTTCTATCTAAAAGTGTTTGATGTCAAGAAAAACTCGTGAAAAATCCAGAAGAACTTTAAGTAAAAAAAAATGCTTAAGAGAAAAATTCTCAGGGGAATATTAAGATTGGGTTTGTAGTGTTTGTACACGGCAATTTACATATTCTCATGACATGGGGTTTTATTTATTTACTGGGGGGATCATCTAATGATGATTCCCCCTGTTACAAAAAGAAAAAAAAACTAATCAGCACTTTCATTTTCACTTCACTTTTCACTCCGCCCTTACTCCCCCATCCTAATTTACTCGTACCTAAGCACACAAAAGATCTAGTTTATTTATCTATTTCTTTTTTTTCTTCGCCTTTCTTTTTATTTTTATTCTTCATCGTAAAAAAATATTTTTTTTGTTCTTGGAGTACCATTCTTGAGAACGATCTCAAAATCAGGTGTAAACCATTATTTAAAAGACTTACAAGAATAAGGAATAGGAGATAAAAATTCGTGAAGTTAAGCTGTCGATCTTAGCTTTCCATTCATTTAATTATGAGTATTTATTTTGAGAATGTTATTTGCCCGAAAAAAAATCTCCATGCGAGATTCCTTTAAATAACTTGAAAAAAAATACTTCATTCTTATAAATTAAATTCTTTTATTATTATTATAAAGTTTATCAATAAATACTTTAAACCAACTCATTTAATGGAAACTCTAGACTAACCTCACAATTATATTGGGACTATAAAAATTCGACAAGCAAATTTTCTCTCGACATTTAGTTCAAATTTTACTATGACTTAAAAAAAAAAATCATCGACTTGAGTTTCACTTTTATCTATTCATCGATCTTTTTTTTATATTGGAGTGCTGAAGGAATTCCTTTGAAAAACATACACACACGGTTATTGTCTTCATTTAGTTTAATTTCCAATTTATTATTATTTTTAATTTAATGTGTAAATATAATTCAGTTTTTTTTATAAATACTATCTTCTCAATAATTATATATGAAAGAAAAGGTAAAAGTGGTTTTTTCAGGTGTCAAAATGAGATATGGGATTTATGGGTTGTAATAGAAAAAACTATAGCAACAAAAGAAGCATGTATATCAAATTAAAACTTTAATTGGTTTAATATAGTAACTAATAATATTAAAAATAAAATAGCACTTTGATCATAAAAAAATTAAGAATCGCTTGGAAATAGATTTTTCATAACAACTTTAAATAAATTGAGTAAAAAAGTAGTAAAAATGTTGTAAAATAAAACCAACATTTAGATAATGATAAAAATATTAAAATGTACTTTAAAGCGTGTTTTAAAAGTAAATGCTAATACGATATACTTGTAAAGAATGTGTAAAGAATATTTCTGTGTTTTTTAATAGTAATTAAATCAGTTTTGGAAAATTATGAAATAAATCAGAAGTAAAGTAAAGGAAAAGAAAAGAAATCAAAGAAGTGAATAATGATGAAATGTTTGAAAAATAAAATTTAATTTTGATTATAAATTTATCTGCAAATTAATTTTCTTTGTTGTTTCTTTCAAATCCGAAAGTTTAATAATTGTTGAGATTACGAATTTAAATAAATGAAATAAATGAAAATAATAACGAAAGTTATTATTTGAGTGTGCAGAAAAAGTAGAAT
>JADGJU010000203.1:0-13741 GCA_026937265.1 Coelomomyces lativittatus
GTCACAACTCTTCCATAAGTTTAAAAGTGACTTAAAAAGACACATTAAAAAAAAATTAGGAACAACGAAATTAAAGCACTTTGAAGGTAAAATAGATAAGTTTGGTATTTAGGTTCGGATAAATGAATTCAATGAATTTTATAGATATCGTCATAGAAATAGTAATGTAATCAGTAAAAGAATATAAAACAAACAAAAAAAATAAAAATAAAAATAAAAATAAAAATATAGAAAGAGTTTTATTGACACACCTTTTTTTTTTTTTTCCTTTCTTATCTTTCATTTCATTACAATTGAAATGGATTTCTTGATTTAATTGTAGTAGATTGATTCATTTGTATTCACTTGAATTTGGGTACATTTACCCTCGTTGATCGATTCCTTTTTTTTTTATCTTTTTGAAAAGAAAAGAAAACAACAGTAACAACAACAACAACAACCACCTATTGTCCCTCTTAAGACTAATTCGAAATCCATATAAAAAAACGAAGCATTTCAGATCCATCCAAAAAGAAAAAAAAAAACAACCTTCTTCTCTACTCTTCTTTTGATTTAATAGGAATAGAATTTTTTAAAAAAAGAAGAAAAAAAAAAAAAGAACTTATTTCTTTAAACTTAGTTTATTGACTTGGTTCTCAAAAAATTGCCTGAATCCATAAAAAATAAAAAATAAAAAGAAGAACAACACTTAACAAAAAAAAAAAAAAAAAAAAAAAAAAACGACATCTTCTTAATAAATCATTTACTACTGAATCAGCAATAGTTCTATCATTTAAATTACCCTAGGTGCATTTCTTGCTCCTTTAATAAAATGCCAAATACTACCTCCCACAGCACCCATCACAAAAGCACCTCCAGCATCATTTAAGATCACCCATGGACTGAAATTAAAAATTAAAAATTAAAAAAAAATTAAAATTAAAAAATTGGAGTGTGAATGAAATGCAAAAGATAAAGATGAGTTTCACTAAGATAGAGCATTCTACTTAAAAATAAAAATGAAAAGAAAGGATAGAAATTAACTAGAATGAAAAGTAAAAAAAAAAAGAACTACTTACCAAGGATCTCTAGAGAAATCTCTAGGCATTTAAAATGAGTGTTTCTAGTAAATGAATGAAATTTTTAATGGAAATGTATTTTTTTTTTATTTTTTTATTTTTTGAAAAAGAGGAAATGAATTGAACAATCAAGATAACAAAAAAAAAAAAAAAAAAAAAAAAAAATCAAAGACTTTTATGCCACACCCTTCTAAACAAAAAAAAAGGGGTGCTCTCACTCCTACCTCTTTTTCATTCACTCCTTCTACCTCATCTACACTCTCCTTTTCCACTCCTTCATCAAAACTATCCAATGGAATGAAATCTAAAAAGCAATCCTTTTTAGACAGGTTCATGACACATACCCATTTCTCTGCGTTTTTATCTCACCATCCTTTTTCTTCTCAAGGAGGAGGGAGTCCTCTTCATTCTACCACTCAATACTCCAACAAAGGTCATTCTTATTATTACTACCATCATCATCATCATCACCATCATTATCATCATCATCATTACCCTTCGTCGTCTTCTTCTTCTTCTTCCCCAACACCTCTTTCACCCTCTGCAACATCCTCATCCACAACAAACACCACCTCTTCGATTCCGTTTAAACGATTCAATATCGCTTCTAAAACCATGGTGTTGGGTCCTTTATTACATGATGAAGAAGTGACCAAATTAAGTCAATTTTGGTTATCTTTATCCGAAGATCAAAAACATCAATTATTACATGTCGAAAAAAACGTATTACAAAAAATTTTAAAAGAACATACTAAACAAGGATGGATTTGTCATGCGTGTGCGAAAAATAAGTATGTACAAAGAGAATGAAGGAATGAAAAGTGGATTTGAGTTTATCTTTTTTTTTTTTTTTTTTTTTTTTTTTGTCTTCTTGGTAAAAAACTTGCTCTTTTTTATATTTACAAATAACTTCTACGAAGTTTAGATTGTATACGAATATTTAAATATCCACGTTTATCTTCTTCTTCAACTTTTTTTTTTTTTTTTCTTAAAGTACCTCCCTCGATGAACGATTCGATGCATTGTATGAAAGTTGGTATGAAGACTTCAGTTCTTTCACAAACGGTTTAGGATTTCCATTTCCGTTCAAAAAAAGAGAAACAGAAGGAAAAGGAGAGAAAAAAAATTCGTCGACCACTTCTTTTCAGTCGATGAAAAAAAAACAAAACGATGAATTTTCAGTGGATGGTGATCCTTCCTCTTCACAAAGACCACCAACCTCACCACCACCCACTCTTCCTGCATGTTTTCATTCATCTTCCAAGTCTTGGTGTACAACATTGAACATCCCAGATCACGATTCCATAGATCCCTTCCCTATTTTCTTGGAGGAAGAGGAGGAGGAAGTTGAAAATGAGAATGACGATGAAAATGAACAGAGAGACACAATCCTTGAAGTGGAAATGGATGAAGACACATTGGAAACTCAAGAAGATGATACCATTGAATGGGTGGATGATATTTCTCCGGATCTTTTCATTCACACCGATCATGAAAACAAAGACGAAGAAACCGTCGTCATTGAACTCGATCCTCTTGCTCCCCCTCCTTGGTGGAAACATACGTCTTCTTCTAACCATTCCGCTTTCTCCTCTTCTTCACGTTGCCCTTGTTGCTTTCCAATGATGACCTTTCATACTCATCCGAGTAAAAAAAAGAAAAAGAAAAAAAGCGCCTCTTCCACCTCTTCTTCTTCTTCTTCACCCAACCACGGACCTTTGCATCCACCTCCAAAAAACACTTCTTCTTCTTCCTCTCATCTTCATCCAGGTTCTTCCATGTATACATTTTTACAAAAGCTAAGAAGTCAAACCATGGGTGCGATGACGAGTCCACCTCCACGTTGGTTAGAACATGATGCAAGTTCCTTTTTTTTAGACTTAATGGAAAAAATGACCTCGTGTTGGGTTTGTTGTCCTTGGAAACCTCGTTTCGATTACTTAGTCACGTCGTTCTTAGCGTACCGAGTGTCTCAAGCGTACCGTGCTTGGTTAGCTGAACAAGCCGCCTTGTCGCTATGGGTGGAAGAACAAGAGCGAGAACATGGGGTTCAAGAAGACACCCTCCCCCCATTCTTGGCTTCCAGTCATGGAACTTTCTCGTTTGAAAAATCGGCCGGGGGAAGTCTTGGGCCTCATGGAAAACGAAAACAGGGGACTAAAAAATCGTCGTTGCCTTTGTCCAATGGGTGCCTTCCAATTAAAGGTTTCAACGCCTCTTCTTCATTTTCTCATGCGTTCATGACCACACTATCCATACAAAAAGGAGGAAGAAGGAAAAGAAAAAACGAGAAAGACGAGGTCGAGGAAGAAAAAGAAGAAGAGGAAGAAGAGGAAGAAGAATGGGCTGGGCCATCACCGTCAAGTAAGAAAAAAAAAAAGAAAAAGAAAAAGAAAAAGACTAAGACCAAAAAAAAGAATAAATCAAATCATGTAGCAGAGACTTTAGAAATGGAATCCGAAACTGTAGATGAAAACGAAGCAGCCATAGCGAATTCTACTGACAATCCTAAAAGTAGTCTAACGAAAAAAATAGATAAAGAAGAACTGAAGGAGGAGAAAGTCAAGGAAAACAAGGAAGGTGAAAAAAACCCATCTTCAAGCATGTTTCCAAATGGTTCGATAGAGACTATAGATCTTAAAAATCAAACAAAAGTCAAGTCAAACCAGGAAGTACACCAAGAACCACAACCTTCGTTGCTTGAAGTAAAAAAGAAAAAAGAGAAACCCGAACCACCAAAAAGCAGTGCAGATTCAAAAATAAGTGTAGTCCATACTAAGGAACAGATTGTGAAAAAAAAAGTGGAGGAGAACGCTACGTCGTCGTCTTCTTTCCTTAAAAAAGAAAACACAGTTACAAGTACGGGACGTATAAAGAATGAAAAAAAGAAATCAAAAACGTCGTCGATTGCTAATACTCCTTTGTCCCCCTTAACTACATCCACCACTTCTTCAACTTCCTTCTTAGATAATCACGTACATTCTTTACCAATGTCCAAAAAAAGAAATCCAGAAAAAATCACATCGGCGTCTTCTACTGCACTTCACGCCACCATCCCGCCTCTAGAATCTTCATCATTCCTACCTTCTTCTTTAATAACATCAACAAGACCTGTAGAACTCTCTAAAAAAGAGAAAAAGAAACTGAAGAAAAAGGAACCTCTCATGGCAATGGAGGAAGAAAAGCATCCTAGGATGGGTGCAACCACTGAACTTCATTCAAAGCCTTCGACTTCATCTACTCCATCCTCCTCTACCCCATCGGTATCTTTGAATCCTCACAACACACTAACACCTGTTGAAAATTCGCCTTCAAACTTACCTTTGGGCCAGAATCTCACCCACTTGAAAAAAACAGCGTCTGGAAATTTGAACAAAGTAAGCTTTCCATCGACCCTTTCTCATGACCCAAAACAAAAAGAGAAAGGGAACCCGAAACAGACAGAAAAAGAGAAAGAAAAATTGAAGAAGGAAACGAAAGAAAAAGAAAAAGAAAAAGAAAAAAGAAAGGAAATTAATAATTTAAAAGAAAAAGAAAATGTAAAAAAGAAAGAAAATGAAAAGGTGGTAACGGTAATACAGAAAAGTGGAAACAGTGGAAAAGCTTCCACTCTGCCTCCTCTTACACCTATAGAAAAGGTAAAAGACGTATCTATGAATGTAGCTTTAATGGACTCGTCGAGTAGTCTTGTTCTCCCTTCGTCTACTAAGAAAAATGAGAAAAAACAAAAGGCGGAATACAAAAAAATGGTCGAATTGGAAATAAAAATTGAAACTTCAAGCCCATTGTTTCATTCCACTCGTTCTTCAGCGCTACCTAGTGTTTCCAAAAATGTCCTTGCTTCCTCGTCGCCCCTTCCCTCTTCTTTACCTCAACCAACGCTGAATCAATCATTAAAAGCTCCTATCAAGGTCAAGAACGTCGTAACGTACTCGCCTCAAATTTCTGAAATTTCACCTTACACCCCATCTGCTTCACCTTCCACACCTAGTTCTTTTACCAAAGAGGATCTACTTCCATGGGATGACAGATACCGACGACCTGCACCCTACGGTTCGTCGAATTCAACCCTGTCTTTCATGTACACTCCAGTAGAAACTCCTGTTTCATGCTCTACTCCCATGACTCCATCGCCCTTGGTCATGTTACATGACCCTCATTCCTATCAAGTTCCTATGTATCCGTCTTTGCTTTCTACTCCATTTTCAACACCTTCACCACCTCCTCTCCCTCATGCTTCCTCATTTCATTCTCCTTCAGCTTCTATCACGACTCCCACTTCAGTACCCGCAACACTTCCACCACCACCTCCTGGACTAACAAAACCCAACCCATTTATTTCACCTTGCTCTTTACCCTTCCTTCAGTACTCTACCTCAAGTCCACTCCTTTGTCCTCAACACTTCAATTGGTCCATACCCAATCCATCTTTTTTATCGAATGCTCCAACGATGACCACTGCTTCTACACCTCCAACCATGACCACCATCACGACTCCTTCTCCTCAGTTTATGTCATCCTGGCCTACGGTCTCACTTTCCCCATTTACCCCGTCGACTCCATCGTCTACATCGTCATCCTCGATGTCTTCCCCCTTTTTTCCTGCTACATCCACCCTCAACTCAACTCCTACCTTACCCACGGTTTCTTCATGTTCTCCTCCTTCTTTATTTCCAGTTCATGAAAATGGAATGAAGAAAAAGGTGGACCACCCGTTTGGAGCCGTGGGCATGCGATCGGTAGCTAAACCTGGGTATTCGTATTGGTCATAGTTCCTTTGTAAGATAAAGAGGAGTGTTGAGAATGGATGAATAAGAGGAAAAAAAAAGAAAAAGAAAACCAAATGGATGGATTGGAATATACATAAATTGATGGACCTTCTGCAGGGTAGGTTTCATGGTGTCCATTTTTAGGATGCATTCATTCATTTTTCCCTACTCTGAGGAAAAAAAAAAAAATTATGTAAGAAACCAACTAAAGTTCCCATCCACTTAGTAACTTTTTATATTTTTTGGATGTTTTTACTTTGCTTCTCAAGTATCATGTTTTGTTTAAAAAATGAAAAAGCGTTGCTGTTTCCATGACTTTTGTGTGGAATAGATTTTCTGCTTTTTTTTTTTGTGTAAAAATTCGTTGTATTTCTTCTTAACATTTTGTATTTTTCAACCCATGTATTTTAAATTCAACTCTGCTCTGTACACATCACCAAAAAATAGACTCCTAATCCATTGTCAATCCATTGACCATAATCCAACTTTAGAACCTTGTTTTTTAATTTCTTTGTTTTATGAATGAAAATGTGTGTCTGGGGTTTCGTGGCTAAATTTTCTTAGTTTCTTTAACACATACTTAAAGTAATTTTTTATGTTTAACATTTAACGCATTATCCCCTTCATAAAGGAAAGGAAAGATTGAAAAAAGCATTTGATTCATTCTTACTCACCTTCTAAGCACAGGTAGAGGTGTAGAGTTTCTTTCTTTTTCTTTTTTCTTTTTTTTTTTTTTCTCATTAATAACATGAAAATAATAACATTAAAATGAAGTGAAAGTGAAAAATAACCAACCCTTGGAAATGTCCATGGGATAGTCAAAGGGTTGAATTCAATTCAAAACAAATACAAAATAAGAATGCTACACATTTTCTAGTCGTAGACCCTCTTTTTACATGGGCAAGTCCATTAGAAAATTTTTTTTTTTTTTTTTTTTGGACTGTCTAGATTTAAATTATGACTTTCTCAAAATTATGTTTTCCTTTATTTTCGATGCTTTTTTTATTTTATTTTTACTGTGCATGCATTTTTATTTTTTACCCTTAAATTCTTTTTATTGTATATTCTTTAAAATGACATTTGAATAGACTCCTAGCTTTTCTACCAATCAATTTCACACAAAGTAATTTGTACAAGATGGGGCGTTGTTCTTTGATGAAAGTTCATACCTTTTAGATTTAATTTTTAACTGTTCACGCGTGAAGAATATATATATATATATATATGTGGGTTTACTTTTTTGATTGGATTATTTAATTACTAATGTAAGCAAGGGTTTCTATTGCCCATTTCCTCTACCATTTTTTCTCTTCCTTTTTATGTTTATTCGCTTTCTTTTAAAAAAAATGCTCTACTTCCTTGGTAAATGAAATATCTGTCGTTTACGAAAAGAGAAAAAAGAAAACAAAACAGAGAAATAAAGAAACAAAAGGAAACAGAAAATTACAAATAAAATCAATAAGTAATAAGTTTTACACAATCTTATAAACGGCAATATTTAATTTGTTTTATTCATTCATACCCATTCAAGAAAAAAGAAAGGTTTTTTTTTTTTTTATATTTTCTAACTTGTTATGAAATGACTTTGAGTGGCCGCCTTTTAAAGAACGATTGTTCATTTGACACTCCTTCCTTTCTGGTGCCTTCTCTTCTCTTCTCTTTGCCTTACATAAAATACATAAATAAATACAAATCGCAATTAAACGTAGAATCGTTAAATTTACTTCATAAACAAGACGCAATATATATTTTTACACGAAATATTTAACTATCCATCTATCCATTTAATTACAATTGTTTTATAAAGAAGTTTCTCGTAAAGAAAGGATGTTTGTGCACATTATTTTCATTCTCATTGCTACTGCTTTTTATGTAAACTCTGAAGAGCCTTTTCCACATACTGCGGATTGGATTAAGAGAGCCATACCGCAAATTAAAACCACCTTAGTAAAGTATGTTTTTTTTTTTTTTTTTTAAACTTAACTCTAAGAATGAAAGTATCTAAGAAAAGTTTATTAACTCGAAATATTTCATTTTTTCTGAATTTTCTTCTTGGTGTGTTTAGTACAAAAGAAACCGTTTCTTACAATGATTTTCAACGCTTATTTTCATATTTCGTTCCAGAGATTATGACTCATTCTGGACTACCTATCTGTCAAAGTGCAGGTGCATATTATGCTTTTTTAGATTATATAGCGGGGAACTTGGAAATGCGACAAAGAGGTTCTCCAGATATTGATCCAAGTGCGTTTCTGAAGGATGATGCCCAAGTAGCCCTTTTAAAAGAATATATGCGTAGATACGTTTCGTGTGATATCAATGAACCATTGGTCAAGGATGCAGTTGAACGTATGATTCATGATGATAATTTAAATGCGCTTTCAGACTTTTCCAAGGCTTTGATGGTCCATGCCAATGATACACCGGAACATTTAAAAAAACTTTTTAACCTGCAGAAATGTGACTGTTTATTTAAACCTAGTAGAATGAAATGTTTCCTTCTTTCAAGTTATCCTGAACTCCTCCCTGGATCCACCCCTGGCCAGGGTTCATCAGACGCGTCTAATGCAAACGGAGTGAAAGGTGGCCAGGTTGAAGGTGAAAACGATAAAACGAAGAAATGCCAAACCCAAGAGGGTTCTGCATCCACCGAGTGTGGTCCTAAAAGCATAAATGATCCCTCAAGTTCCAGCACAGGAAATTCGAACGGGAACAGCAATGGATATGGAAGTGGAAATGGAAGTGGAAATGAAAGTGGAAACGGAAGTGGAAATGGGAGTGGAAATGGAAGTGGAAATGGAAGTGGAAATGGGAGTGGAAATGGAAACGGAAGTGGGAGTGGCAATGGCAGCGGAAATGAAAGGGGAAATTGGAGTGGAAATGGAAATGGGAATGGGTATGGAAATGGTGAGAGTGGGGGCTTAGACAGTTCTAATGATGGTTTACCTTCACAATTAAATGGCGGAAATCAGTTTGGTATTACATCAATATCCTCCGAACAAGATGAATCGGAATCAAATGGGGTCAAGAGTTTCTTTTTCAATTCCGCTTCAACTTCTTTGTTCCTTTGTCTATTATCTGCTTTATTTGTTTTTTAATTTTCTTCGTCCTCTTTTTTTTTTCCTTGTTTTTCTTTCTTCATTTTAATCGGTGGAATGTGACAGAGCCTTTTTTCTTTTTATTTTCTAAAGCGCAAAAGTCTGGATTATTAGATCCTTATTTAAAATTTTTTTTTTATTTTTTTTATTTTTTTGTCACTTTATTTTGCTTTCATATGTAAAGCTTACTTTCTCCTCCCTTTTCCTTTTCTTTTTTGTTTTGGTTTTTTATTTTTATTTTATTTTATTTTTGTAAGATCATTATAATTTAAAAGAGAAAGAAAACATTTTATGAAATCCTGAAATATATTTTTCAATATAAAAAAAGGATCTCTTTCATGACTTTGTTTCCAATATAAATGCAATTTTTCCCTTTATTATTATCAATATAAAAAATAAATGATGATGGATAATTTTTTTAAATTTGGTGTTGAAAGTAATATAATTTTAAAAAAATTAAAAATTTGTTTTTTCATAAAAAAAAAAAGAAAATTTTGAAATGGTTTAGAATTGGATTGTCACTATGCTGTAACTGAATGAAATCCAGTAATAAACTTGAATGATAATGAATGTTTTAAAAAATCAACGTTTCTCTTGGTGACAATTCGATAAAAAAAAAAAAAAAAAATTATGAAGTTTAAATTTCATTAAAGGTAAAAAAGCAATTCATAAAAAGATCGATGATAGGGGTTGAATCCTTTTAAAATATAAAAAAAAAAAAATTTAGTTTGGGATTTCAAAGTTCAACTAAAAAGAAACCTGGAATTTGATTAAATTTTGCTTATAAACCTCAATACTATAATTGATATGAGAAACCTGTTTTCTTTCTTTTAATATACATTACGTATTTTTTAAATATTGCAAGGATGTTTAAAATTTAAAAAAAAAAAAAAGAATTGTAACCCAGATTTGGAGAATGACGCGTTTTCAAGTTAAAGACTATTTTTAATTTATGTTGAGCATCATTTCACTTTGTCTGAAAATGTTTATTTCCTGTCTTTGTTTCTTTGACTGCACCACACGAGATAACTGAATTCCGAACTTCGTTACTTTTTAATCCCAACTATCCTTCTTGATGGGATAAGTTAATCCTTCCCTATTGATTTTTTAATACATGTAAGAATATAGAATTTTTCTAAGGTCTTTTTTTTTTTTTTAAATTTTAGAAACCATCTGAAGAAATTTTAATAAAAAAAAAAAAAATGTAGTAAAACATGAAATTTATCAAAATAACTTAGATAACCTTTTAAACTTCTTTGACTTCTTTTTTTACTTTTTGCCTTAGTACATATAGCTAATGGTTTGAGCTCATTGAACTGATCTTTTTGCTGTTGTTGTTTTCCTCGTTTCAGAATACAAACTATGCCAATACACTCCTGAGTAAGTTGCACATTTTCTTTAACAATTTCAGTAAGATATCTAACTCTTCTGTTCTCCGTATCTATTCTTCCGCATTCTTTTCTCGATATTTCTACTTTGTAAAATTCCCTCTACAGCTTTCTAACCTCGTAAGTGCACTCCTTTATCTTTTTTATCAATAGTCTTTCATTGTCGATTTTTCGTGTGAATGAATCAAAGTTTCATTATCTTTGTCTCAAATTTCGAGTGTATCCTTTATATATAAATAGCTCTTTGCTTGATTTTTCTCTTACCCTTTTTTTTTTTTTTTTTTTTTTTTTTTTTTTTTTTGTATTTTACTATTTTGTTTTGATTATTATTTTTTTCTTTTTTTCTTTTTTCTTTTTTTAAATACTTTTGTCTCATTAATCAAAACTTCTTGTCCCTTGTGGAACTACAGCTCCATGAGTCCACTTTTCTTTGAAAAACCTGTGCTAATCATCTTAAGATGGTTTAAAAAAATATTTAATCGGTCAATGTCAGGAAAGTCTTCAACTTTATTTAAAATCTTTATATATATCATATAAACAAGAAAACATAGCACTGTGAATTAAGACTTTCTAATCCTAATGAAATGCTGCCAATTGAAAAGGGAATAAATCAACATTGAACGTTTTTTAATAAAAACCATGAGTTGTCTTTTCATCTAATTTGGAATTTAAAGATTTAAAGTTCGAAATTTGGTGTTTTTATTTCTTTTTTCGTGTTTTTTAAGAAAATTAAATGAAATACCAACATAAACCCTCCCATCCTATTCATCTTTTTAATTTTCATTTTACTTTTTTTTATTTTTTTTATTTTTTGCTTCAATTTCATTTGTAAAAAAGACTTTATGCATACCTCGATTATTAAAGACTAACAACTTGATGAATGCCAACTCCATGGCATTTATAAAGATTCGAAGTATGCAGTGTATATAACCAATGATATTTACAGCCCTGGGCTCTTTACTATTTAGTTCATTCTTCAACCTTTATTCATTCTTTTTTTTTTTTTTTATCTCCCGTTCATCTTTTCTCTTTTATCCCTTTTTTTTTTTTTTTTTGAAAGAGTTTTCTATATGCATTAAATACCATTTTAAAGAAGTTAGACTTTAAACATTAGAGATTTAACATGCATAAAAAAGTATTAAAGATGACCAAATCATACAAGTATTACATTCTAAGCATATTCTTTCTATTTTTCTATGGCTTTCCTTTCACTAGAATCCATGGCCTACCTTCCATCACCCCCTCTTATCCGAATACGCCTACGATTCTTCCACCTGAACAAGCTTTGTGCTATTGTCCTTCATCTTTCAGTAGGAATGCACACGAATCCCCTCACCAAACAAATTTAAACATGGCATCCTCAACTCCAGAAGATTTCAAAGCTGCACCGTTATTTATGGACGCTTCTCAAGCACCATCGGCTTCTAACCCTGATGACCACGTGCTAAAGGCATTCGACCATGCTATCCATCCATCCGTTACACATGAATCCGTTTCAAACGATGTCAACACCCTCAATGTAAGCGCTGATGTGGATACATCAAGTTCCGACGGCCCTTCTGTGGTTTCTCCACCTCTTCTAGATTCACCGGAAGTCTCGTCACTTGTGAAAGTGGGTGAAGAAGCTCAAGAGGAAGGGGTCCCTGAATCCGTTCTTCCAGTCCCTCCTTCTCCTCCACGTGAAGCTCCGGAAGCATTGCCATTGAATGAAGAGACTGTGTTTGAGGATACAATGCCTTTTCACCTAAAGTATTTACATTCGTTAAAAAATGAATTTACTGCGGTGTCTTCCGTAGGTTTCCGTATTTTAATGGAAATCTTTTACAAGTTACTAAAAAAAGACTCTCCTTCGTATATCGAGTTGCTTCATCGTTGGAAGCAAGAACCTGAGTTTAATACAAATGAAGACTTTAAAGAAATGATGACTTTTTTTTCCTCGGCAGGTATTGAATTTACCAATTATTACTTTTCTCCTTCTACGTCCACTCCATCACTCAACCAGGACTTTCAGAAACGTTTAACGGATTTAGATATTTTTGTGGCCACCGATGCTGCCACGTTGAATGAAAAAGTCAAGGCTTCCACGCAAGGTCGAATTCCGTCCGTTTCGATTCCAATGCATGACCCCTTGCTGTTGAATACACTGACTTTCCAACTACAGTGGCGGTATCCCTTTGAACGAGAAAACATCATTGAACCATTTCATGCCCACGGAGGGGTCAAGAGGGCGTTCCATCCCATGTATTTAAAAGAAGTTCTCACTGTGGTCGACACAACTGAGTTTCAAGCCGTGGAATTACCCTTTCTTACCCATTCGGAGGTGTCCGATCCGTTAATGCAGGAAGTTTCCGGGTATGTCATTTCTTTGAAAACGAAAACGTCGTTGACCGAAGTATGGACGACCATGATGACGTTCATGGCCACGTATGAATCCACTGGAAAAAAAGTAGCGACCCATTTACGTATGCCTTCGTTCCTAGCCAAACAAGAACTCACCCTTACTTCTATACAACTTCCATTTTTACGAACCCTTCCCAACATAGATGGGATGGTTTCGATGACCCCGGGTCGGCAACACATGGCTGTGAAACAAGTGTCTGTAGTTTGTGTCGATGAAAAGACGAACTCTAAAGAACGATCGGAAACAAGGATGCTTCCAAACCTCCAAGCGCTCAAACCTATCCTGTTAAATTCACCCTTTTATTTTGTCATTATAAGTAGATTGAATAAAGAACCTATTTTTGTAAGTTACATTGATAACGTCTTTCAACCATCTGAAAGCTGCCCTACGATTCCATAAAAGGAAATATCTCTGCTACGGATATTTACTTTTCATCTAGAGAAAAAACTGGATGTTTTTGCTTTGAATACCACATGAGAGGAGATTTATCAAGTCTTGAAAAGTTTTCTTACAATAGCACGTTCATTATTTCTAACCCAAGGTTACAAAAAGACAAGCCTTTTTTTTTTTTTTTTCTTTTTTTTTAAAGTATAACCCGATGTTCATCATCATCCTCCTTAAATTTTCTTTTTGTACAGAGTCAAAGTGCATCGTTTATTTATAATATACACGCGCTTTATTTTATTTATATATATATATATAATAAAAAATAAAAAAAAGTAGCTTTTCTTTTTACAAGTCATTTCCATTTTGTATTTCTTTTCTATTGGTTAGTAAAATCGAAGTGAACAACAACAACAACCAGAACAACAAAACTTAAACTTACGTTTGTTTGTAATTCAAAAAACAATAAATATTTATTATCATCCATTTTTCTTAATTTTGATTCTCAACGTCACGTTTCCATGGAACAACAACAACCACCCACCCTTATAAAAAAAAAAAATAAAAAAGGAAATGAATTTCAATCCCTCTTTTCTTTTCTTTTCTTTTCTTTTCTTTTCTTTTCTTTTCTTTTCTTTTCTTT
>JADGJU010000204.1:2001-13728 GCA_026937265.1 Coelomomyces lativittatus
ATATAAGCAATAGTAAAAAAAGGTTCAAAAAAGAAAGAAGAATCAAAAAGGTTATATATACAGAAATATAAATATATAAATAGATCTGTTTGAAGGAACAAAAAAAAAAAGAAAGAAAGTCATTATTGAACTATTCGTACCCAAATATTAGCTCCAGGTGCATAAACCGTACAACAATCTCCAAAATTAGAAGATGCAATGGCATTAAAATTCTCATCGTGTGCGCACACCGAAATCAATCCTTGCAGTTTATCTAACAACCCATTAGTGACACATTTATTAGACGCATTGTCACCCGCAGGTACGACCACAGGGACACCCAATGTATTGACAAAATAACCTAATAATGTTTTTAAGGTGTTGATTTCCGTAATGTCTTTACCTAAGTTAGGCAAGAACGACAATTGAATGACAGCAGGACGTTGTATTTGACTTTGTAAAAACGTTAATGCATCAATCACATGTTTAGCTTTGTCCAAAGACAAAGTGTCTATTCCATCGCAATCTTGCACTCGTAACACATGAACTTGAGCATCCGTAGCTACCCCCATGGTGTTACTAACTAGGATACCACCTACCGCTGTACCTTGACCATTACAATCTAAGGAAAACGAGGACCCCTCTCTTAACCCCAATGCGGAATAGAGACTATTGATTTGATTCGTTTTAAATTCCGGATGATTCCCTATCATTCCTGGTCCTAAATAATAAAGATGAACGGGTCCTTGTCCGGTATGTTCGGTGACATACGCGTCGTTAAGTACACCATCCATAATATCTAATCCCCATAATTTCATTCCGCTCGCCCAGGTTGATTTCGGGGTTAATCTTCGCACTATTGCAGAAGGTTCTAAATTCCTTGAAAAAGTATTGGAGGAGGGTGTTAACGTAGGTGATGAAACGAAAAGGAGAGGGGAGGAAGCTGCAGAAACTAGTGGAACGAAAACGGAAGTAGGAGGAGTCGAGATAGTAGCAGGAATAGATAAAATAGAAGATATAGAAGAAACAGTCTCAACGATGTTGATGATAGGAGTGGGAGTAGGAGTAGGAGTAAGTGTAATAGTAGAAGTAGGAGTAGAAGATACACTAATTATTGTTGCTCGGGTTAATAAAGTTGGTAAGTCTGATAAGATTGGAAGTAAAGTGGGAGTGGGGACAGAAATAGATGGAGGAGGATTGTTGGTTGTGGGATTCGAAGTACTAGAACTCATTAATGGTGGAAGAAATGTAGGAAGATCCATTATTAAGAAAAAAATGAAAATAGAAAGTAAAATTAAAAGTAAAGGAAATTGTCGAAGGTAGGAGGGGTGGATAAGTTAATGGAATTTATTGTGAAGCGGTGGCAGTTATCTATAAAATAAAATAAAATGAAAATTCAAAAGAAGCAGATTCTTTTAGAGTTATAAAGTAATTGACAATCTCATGCTCACTATTAAGTAGCACGGACTTACACTCACTCACACACGGAAGCAAGGACAAAAAAAAGTAGACGAAGAAATAAAGTAAAAAGGATTTGCAGAAACTGACGGCAAGAAAACGAAGAGGAGAAGGGAGAGGGAATAGAGAGGGGAAAAAAAAATAATAGGAATAAGAAAAGTGAGCTGTAGTATCAATAAGATAATTATGATAGTTTATCAAACTTTTATTATTATTTAGTTTGAATGAGTTAAAATTGGGGTGCATAAATTGATTGATAGGAAGTTTATTTGACATAATAATTTGACGGTCTTTAAATTTTTTCTCATTTTTTTTTTTTTTTTGATAAAAAAATAAAAAAATACAATAAAATGAGAAAATGATAATGAAGTGAATAAATAAATCCCATCAAAATGAATTTGTCAAAGAAATTCAGAAAAAAAAAAAAAAAAAAAGTTTATTAAAGCAAAATGAAAATGAGAACGAGAATTAAAGCGAAAAATTAAAATGCGAACAATTTTAATTCAAGTGAATTTCATTCTACGTATTAATAAATTTCTTTTTGAGAATATTCGTTGAACACGCGTCTTAAATGTAAAAATTAAACAGGAAAAAATTATCATAATAGTTCTCTGTATTTCACCACATGCACTAAACCTTTTCGTTTTTTCTTTTTTTCTTATTGTATTTTTTTAATACCGTTTCTCGCTTATTTTTATGGTGGATGTTTTGATTTCCTTCCACCAGCATTATTAAAATTCACTTCGTTATTCGCATAGCATAAATATGTCTACATGGAGATTGAATTTATCCAAAAAATATAATGAAAAAACGAAGTAAATGAAAGTCAAATAGAATCTAAATACGATTGAATCTAAATCTATAAAAGGAGTAAATAAGTAGAAATAAAGTAAGTGAAAAAAATACCATTCATTGATTTAAAGGTTCTTAGCTCTTTTTCTATTGACATGACATACAAAAACTTAATTTAATTTGTGACTTCATTTTAAAAAAAAGAAATTCTTCAAGTTTTTTTTTTTTTTTTTTTTTTGTCCTGTTCTGTTCTACTTTGTCTTCATTTCTTCTTCACTGTTGCTTTGGAATTTTGTACTTAAATTTATGCCTAAAATATGGTCAATCCTTCGAAATAAATTGCTTCACTGTTTTCACCTAAATTTAAATAATTCTCCTTTATCTTCATTTCAATTAAATTTTAATACTTTATGAAAACCAGAAAAAGAAAAAGAAAAAAAAAAAAAATTCTTACAGTAATCAATTTTTTCAAAAAAACTTATCCTCAGTTTATATAAAAAAAATTTTAATTTTATTTTATTCCTATATTAATTGAGGGAAATTGGTCGAAAGATATGATTTAATAAGTGATAGAAAGATATAACTTATAGGAAGTTGCCCTATCTTTTCTTCTTCTTTTCTTTGGATTCATCCTGTACTGCTACTGCTTGTGCAGCTGCGGCTGCAGCAGCTGCAGAAGCTTCTAATGCTGCTTCTTGCTCTTTCGCCATTAATGTAGCGATTTTGACTATTTGATCTTCAATGTCTTTCAAAGTATGTTGCCGATGCAGCTGTCTAAGTTGGAAATCCAACTCTTTAAAAACTCGAAGTTCAGTGCCATGAGATTCCAATGCTTCTAAAATCGATTTGTGAGTGTCCTCCGCACGTTTTTTTTCTATAGGCCATGTCAATGGATAAGAAACGAGCCAAGGGTCAATGGGTTTTAAAGATTTGGGTCCATACACGACTGGAGGAGTAGGTGGAGCTGGACCTTTAATAAAATTATCACGAATTTCTTTGGCTTTGGCACTACGTCCCTGTTGCTTTTGTTCCCAAGTTTCTTTTATACGCTGATGACGATCTTCTTTCTCTGTATCTTTAGAAATTAATAAACCTTGAGAATCAGAGCATGTTACCTTTAAATTCCATCGCCATTCTGTATGTGCATGTGATTGGTGTGCTCCATTCGGAGAAATAGATTTACGTTTGGAAATTGATGGATTCGAATTTGTAGGCTTCAATGAAGCTCGAGGCCGAAGTGGTGAAGACTCGGGTAAATTGGTTACTTGAAATTGGTCACTCGGTTCAATGAACACTTGAACTATGTATCGACGTGAACTATGTGAAGTCTACAAGAATCATTACTATTAGTATTACTATTATTTGAAATTTATAAAGATGTTTAATTGGTTAAATAGTATAGGTTGAATTTTTTAGGTTGGAAATAGTCATTAGGGGCAAAAGTAAAAATGTATATAATTATTGAATAGAAAACATTTAAGGAAAAAAAGAAAGAAAGAAAAAAAGAAAAAAAAAGCATTATACCGACCGAGGTGGTGCTCTTTTTATCTTGACCAGCTGGAACATCTTCTGACTTTCGAAATACAAAGTTCGGCATGGTTAGGGCCTCTTTGGAACGTGCTTGATAGCACACTGTTTCATTTTCTAGAATTTGAAAAATAAAAAAAATAGATGGCATAGCCAAAGTTAAATGCATAGAGACATGGCAATCTTGATGGTTGACCAAGCGTACTACATTTCTGTATTGTCATGGTAATAAATTTTTTTAAGTGAATCAAAGGTTAAAAAAGGTATTATATATACTCATTCCAAAATAGTATATAAAGAGTAAAATAATAAAATAAATATATTACCTAAATAATAAATTAGCTTTATTAGGTATATATTGGTCTTCATATTCTTGCACCCAAGGTTTCCAACCCATATCTGAAGGAACCAAAGAAGGTTTAGAAAATACACGGAGCTTCCATTTCGATGGATTACGCGCGTTGGGAAGCTTACTTTCAGCCATCAAGACGTAACCTAAAGTATTCGGAGTATGCCATTCAGGACTCAGAAAATGTGCGCCGGAAAACCATGTAGTGGTCGGTTGATCATTATTGATAAACCTAAGATGAGTAGCCTCAGTCATGGATTCCGGAAGAAGCAAATGAAAGCCTAAAAGTGTAGGCTGTTTCAAATTGAAGGTGTATCTAATACAACCGAAGAAAAAGTGAAATTAAGAAAATAAGTAAAGAAAATCCATTAACTTTCTATAAACAGATATTTAAAATGAACTAAATTTTCATTGTAAAATCTGAAGAGCATGTAACACAATTTTTAATAAAGAAAAGAGAAATTCATGGAACTCATAGGTACTTACTTGAACAAAACATTCCAAACACCGCTGGGCAATGAGGGCGCAGTCTCTTCAAACTCTTGTACATGTACACCGCTTTTATCTTGAATATATTTTAATTCTTCTTCTAATGCAAATTCATCCTTTAAGCAACCCCATTGAATCGCAAAGTTCCCTGGCGTATCGATGTAAAATCGAATTGCTTTCAATGGATCTAAATGTAACCAAGTAGACTGAATCGCATTGGTAGCGATGCGACCCATGTGATGATCACAGGTACCTGGACAACGATCCCAAAAATAAGGTTCAACAGTTAACGAAGGACAACGATGCTTTTTAGGAGTCCAGCGTGCATGGCATAAAAAGGAAACATAAACATCGATGGCACGATCAGAATGAGGGTTGTCTGTTTAGAAATAAACGGTTTTCGTGAGTGAAAAGTTTTTAAGATTAATTTTCTTTTATTTTTTTTCTTTCTTTTTTCTTTTTGAGTAGAAATGCAGAAAGAAAAATTCACCGTAGCTTACATAAGATGGGAATAGCTTTGCTAAGATTTTCATACCGATCATGTTGACCAGATCCCATGCACATGAAGGATTCCCATTTTTTAAAAGAGGAAGGAAACCAAAGCACTTGAACTCCATCTAATTTACTAGCGATGTCTTTTTCTGATGCTCCAGTTTCTACCCAGGCATTTAAATTTAAATGAAACACTAAGCATTTTATAAATTCAGGATGCATGCTTAAAATACGTATGTAAGATGGCCAAGGATCAGCACCTTGTTCTGAAGGTACAGTTGGGTCGATGGTACCTATCACCATGACAGAAGGTGGTGACAAGGGTTTAGTTTTCCCAGCAGAAGTTCTGGGAGAAATGCTGTCTAAACATACTTTTAATCTTTGAAATGGGGTGGATGGATGGGGCAATTTCGAAAAGTTCCATGACTCTATGGCACAACCTAATAATGTGTGAAACACTTGAAAATCTCCAAGCTCAGAAAAGTTTTCACGTTCATCCGAACTACAAAGTAAGTCAATGAATTATCTATTTTGTTAAGTAGTATGAAGGCTTGTCCTATTCTTAAATGTAAAAATAATAAAAATAATAAAACAAGAAAGTAAAGTAAGGAGAAAGCAGAGATCTCGAGGGAACATGCCTGCGATTCTTTTTTTACCTTAAGCACATGACTTTAAATAATGCTTTTGTTAATAACCATGGCCATAACTCATTTGGATTAGGAGTGGAAATAAATAAAACGCGATTTTCATTATCCATTGGAACTTTATCATCGATGATGATTTTCCGCCAAGCACCCCCAAAAAACAATTTTACTGCATATTTTCCAGAAGTATTGTACATGGGTAACCCATCCTTAGATTTAGGGTAAATTAAATCCCAAGGACGCCAATGATCCAAAGTAGATTCTGTCGCTCCTTCTTTAAAATGAGTTATTAAAAACCACCATTTTGTTAACAAATCACGCACTATATCTGAATGCAAGATATGCAAATTGGGTTTTAAGGAAGGAAACATAGCGTAAGTGTGAAGCGAAGGTGAAGTAGGAGTGCTAGGAGAAGTAGGGTTGTTGATGGGAGTGGAGGGGCTTGTAGGAATATTTAAGTTTTGATCCAATGGTAATGTAGGATCGAGGTTAGTGCTGGGTATCACGCTGTTAGAGTTCATGGGTAACGTGGCTGATAACGATCCTATGGTACCTGAAAGACTGGTATTTGAATTCATAGTAGGATGCATGGGAGCAGTGGTGACTACAGGTGTATATAAGGTAGGAGGATTGGAAGAAGAAAGTGACGATGAAGAACTCGAGGGTTGTAAGGAAGTATTTAATGAGGTTATATCTTTATTTAATGTGTACTGAGAATAAGAAGCAGTTCGAGGTGCATTGGGTGTAACAGGGATACTAGAATAGGCTGAGGTAGAAACCGGAGAAGCCGTAGTAGAAGAGGAAATGGGTTTTTGAAAACACCAAGAGCTATCTGGATCGTTTGTAATGATGGCTGGAGTCATATCATTTGTTAAAAATTCAATAGGACGTTTTAAACTTTCTACTTGACCTCTTAAAGATTTCGGCATATAAGAAAGACAAGTGTCAATGTCCTCAAAAACCACTTTGACGTTCCACTTTTCTGCATTAATATCTGCTTCCGACCATTCGGGCCAAGGGGTCCATTGACTGTCATTGAACTCTGGTAATTCTGACAAGGCATGTTTGGAAAGTACTGCTAAGGAGGGTCGTTTGGCCACATTGGCTGATCTCGTAGCAAGACGATCTTTTGAATTCGATGATGATTTTTTCATATATAAGTGCCGGAAATCGTTAATGTAAAAAGAAGCTGAAGAAGAAGAAGAAGAAGAAGAAGGAAGAGTGGTTAGTGACTATAATACAGAGTAAATTATATAAATAAAAATATTCACGAATGTAGAACACAATTTGAAAACGATACAAAAAAAGCATGTACTTTAAGAAGAATGAAAAAAAAAAAAAAAAAAACTAAATTTAAACCATTTATATTTCGTTGTTGCTAAGAAAACGCGTTAAAAAAAAAAAAAGACTGATTTTTATTTTGATTTAATTAAAAATATGACAACGAATGACCTCAAGTGTAAATTGATTTGCATTTATCAAAAAAGTAAGGGAAAAAAAAAAAAAAAAAAAAAAAACTGCTAAATATGAAAATCAAAGAAAAAGTGAGTGTTGGATTTATATAACATAAGGAATATCCGTTTCAGCTCGGAGTATACATTTTGTAAGGCGAGAGGGAAAATCTGCGATAAGAGATCATCCAAGAAGTCTAAGTCTAACTTAGTACCGAAAAAGATTAGGAAACTGTAGAAATAGAAGAGGCATGAAGAAAAAAGGAGCTTAAAAGAAAGAAAAAGAGACAAACACAGAGGGAGAGGTATTTGGAGAGTTCCTGAACAATGAGTAGCACTAGAGAATTCCATTGCGAAGAAGAGATATTTTTTTCTTATTCTTTTCTTTTTCAAAGTTTCTCCACTTAAGCCAAAAAAGGAAAAAAGAAATGGAAAAAAGAATAAGAATCGGTACATAAGAGCTTACGGCGAAAAAAACTCTCCCCCTAAGAGAACTCAACTCACACACAAAGAAAAGGGAAATGATTTTTATACACCAACAAGATGTAGGTTTAATATAATTCTTTTTAGAACCCCCTAAACAGTATATATATTTATATTTATATATTAGTAACACTTGCAGCAGTAGTAGTATGGGCGTTTCGAAATAAACAAACCAAATTTAAAAAAATAAGCAAACAACACGGAACAATGCAAATTCACGGTCTGCTTATCAAACATACATTTTCCTTTCATTAATTTAAAAAAATTAAAATAAGGAAATAAAAAAAAAAAATCCTAAACACATTGTTGAAGTGTAACAACTAAAAATGTCTAGTTGACAAGCATCGAAAGAAGCGCCAAATCAATTTTGTTTTAAAGCTTGTTTTTTTCTTTTTTTGTAGACTATCCATAGGCATACTAAAAACTTGAGTTAAATCATTTGATAAGACCTTTTCTGAGTTAGTTAAGTCAACATTATATTGTATATGTTCCTCAGATTCTTCTTTTACTTCTAGAACCGAATCTCTATGAAGATATGCATGGAAATCGGATTGAAAAGGATTTGGATTGAAAATTAAAAAATTGTTTTGATTGCCTGCTTGGTCGTATTCCTTCGGAAAAGCATCGGAGCAATGCCATTCACCATCCACAACGAATTTAAAAATAAACTAAAAAAAATAAAATGTATGTTAACCAATCTCAAGAAAAACATTGAACATTGAGCATTGAAAGTAAAGAAAAAAAAAAAAAAAAAATACTTTTTTAGGATTCAGCAATTTTTCTGTGGGTATTTGTATTCGAAAACACTTGTTTGGCTCTAGCTCATATTTTTCAAATTTCATTTTATTTGATTGGCTCCATGCATCGTATTCACCTGTCAATTTTACGGAATTAGCCGACTTTGAAGTCAGGTATGAGATTTCGAAGATGTGAGAAGATGAGGATGCGCTTTGGGTTGCCATTTTGATTTTTCTTCTTTTTCTCTAAGCGTTGTTATTTTTATCTTTTTCTTTTGAATGAATGATATCGTTATTTTAAGTTAAGGAAAAAAGAATGTTTGCAGTAAATTGATTTCATCGAAAAAGAAATTTCCCGTTAGATGTTTAAAAAAAAAAAAAAAAACTTTTAATTTTTTCGCGTTACACCAATAAATAGAATTTGAATGTGAATATTCTTTTTTTTTTTTTTTTTTTTTAATGCCTTTCTCTTTTCTTTTTTCATGTTCTCATGTATTTAACTCTCGTCCTCTTTTTTCCTTTGTTTTTCTTGTATTTATGCATAGTATTTACACTTTTACATGTAATTTTTGAGAATTTTACACTTTAACAATATTTCAATATCTACATAAGCCTATTTCATGTTTAAAACCAGTTAAAGCGCGATTGAAATTTAACTAAGATTTTTTTAATTCCTATTAAAGTTTAACAGTTTTTCTTTTTCTTTTTTGGATTTTTCGGTTTTTTTTTATTTATCTTACCATGTTCAAGTGCAAACGGTAGAACTTTATTTATGTATACTTCATGATTAGGACGGAATCTTTTCATTTTTAAATGAATAAATAAATAAAAACGAAGAAAAACTGTTTTATATTTATGTTTATCATTTAGAAAAAAAATGTTAGTAAAAGAATAAACTTAATGAAGTTGGTCCATTTTCATCGTCTCATTCTTTTTACTCCGTCGTTATATTTCATACTTACCACTTATCGGTTCACTCGTTAGGTCTTGTAATTGCTACAAGTAAGCTTCTTAATTTATTTTTAAACTCAAGTAATTAACTTTGACTAAATTTAGGGATGAAATTTTAAAAACATCGAGTATAAATACCACGAATATTTCCCTTCGCAAACCAATACGATCTATATTTATATACTAAGTAAAATGCTCACTCTCTCACTTCTCTCTAAAAGTCTGTGAATAGAATTTCATTTATCGTCAATTTTACATCTTAAGCCTAGAAATTTATTAAAAGGAACAATCATTCCTTTCAAAAACTAAGCACTTTAGAAAAAAATAAAATATTTGTTGTATTTTTTATGTTGGAGAAATAAAATATACGAATGGATTCGACGACGATATATTCAAAAGATAACGGAATATAAGATATATGAAAAAGATGCAGTTATAAATTGGTTTCTAAAAAGAATTTACATTGAACACAAAAAATTTATAAAATTTAAAAAAAAAATAGATTTTTTACAAGTCCTAAAAAATCTAAAATTGAATAAAAATTAGGACATTAAGAAGAAAAAAGAGGGATGAATAGGCTCCAATTTGATGTCCGCTTACTCTTTTCTATTTATAAAGAAAAAACACGTTTGCCACGCCCAGTAGAAGACCAAATTTTTACTGTAAAGTCAGCTGAACAAGTTGCTAAAATGGATTCAAATGGATGAAAAGCAACAGCATACACACGATCAGTATGGCCTTCTAATCGTTGCAACATTTCACTTTGTCCCTATAAAAGTCGAGTTTTTAGGAATTATCACACCAAGAAGTAGGAAAGGATATTTATTTTAAAGTGTGTTGTTAGTGGTAAAACTAGTGAGGGGGAGAAAGTTTACAGTAAAGAGCATGAAGGATGCTCATCAAATAATCCTAAAAACGACAGGATAAATAGATAGGATAAAGTTCTCATATACCTCTGAAGTACCCATAGCATAAATATAAGCAAACGGGTCTGCGGAACCTGTGGCTAACACCATACAAGATTCTTCTTGTACTTTTTCAGTAGGTAGGCTATTTAAGGGAAGGGATAGAAAAAAAAGGAAGAGAAAAAAAAACGAAGGATAAATTAAATATTTCGTGAAGGAATCCATTTACTTTTTTGAGCAATAGAGGAAGTAATGGATTTTTTTTGTATTTAAAATTCCAAATATGGCAGATAAAAAAAAAAATAAAAAAATACCTGGCATCTAATAAGTCAGATTGATCTGATAAACTATTGGTACGTTTGAAACTAGGAACGACGACTATAAAATAAAATTAAAATAACGAAATGAAAGGGAAAAAAAAGATAAAAAAATTTAGAAAATAAAAAGGGTTACGAAGGATTGAATTTAAAAAAAAAAAAAAAAATGCAAAGTGGAAAAAAAGAAAAGAAAAAAGAGAAAGGGAAAGAAATACATTACAGTCATCTCCATTGTAAAAAGCACTTTTGATGGGCCAATTTTTATTTTTGTGACCTTTTAAAGAATGCAATAACCTATTTTGAGAACGAGGAGGAGCTAACCCACGATCATAAACTCGAATTACTAAATAAATAAATAAAAAATCCGAAAAACAAAGCACCAACCAATAAGTAACATTTTTTCAGATAATCAATATTAAGACTAAGTAATTAAATGGAGATGATTATTTTCATTCATATAAAAATTAATGTGTTGAATAAGCTTTTCTCGATTTCTTTTTCACTGCTTCTCACTTTTTTTCCATACCATTATCATACGAATTCACGGCCAAAAACCTAGGTTCATCATCCTCTTCCGCTTTACTAAGTGCCACATGACTGATAGGTTTATGAGCGGTTTCATTGAATTGAGAATCCATGCATGTTAACGTTCGTACGTCCCAAACTTTCAATTGACCTAACGCATCTCCAGTGTAAATGTAGGTTCCATCACGATAAATGTAAATGGAATTGACCATGGCTTCAGTTTTGATTTGCAAGCCAGGTCCATGGGTTCGTTGATCTACGACCCCCAACACTTTTCTCGTGGTCCCATGAACAAACAGTTGTGTGTCGGTCGGAATCCATTGCACACATTGTACAAACCCTTCACATTCATACGAATGCAATTGTTTCCCGGTCACCATGTCCCATGTTTTACATGTTTGATCAAAGGCTCCAGAAACTAACGTGGTTGACGTGGGGGACCAACAGACTTCAGAGATCGATAACGTATGACGTTTAAGCACATGATGCTAACACAGAGGACGAACAAAAAGATGAACAGTAGTTTTATTTAGTAATATGAAATAGGAGAGATAGGTGGAAACTTGGTTAGTGGATTTAAAAAAAAAATTGACCAAATTATTTCCTGTTTCCCTTCTATCTCTTACTT